>JACEII010000031.1:10709634-10737848 GCA_014332785.1 Antheraea mylitta | reverse complement strand
CACGCAGGAGGCGCTCGTCTTCTAACGCGTAAGTAAAGTACGCGAGTCTCGATTCAGTAAGGAATCGTATAAGAGCGCGATGGTCGTCGGAGGTGGGACACTTAACACGGATGCCCGCCGGAGTGCTAAGTGCAGACGTGTAATTGACCTTAAGGGTCTTAAGTCGGTTGGAAATCGCGGTCCATTTTGTTTTATCCTGAATCGTAACAGGAGGCGGGGGGCGCGGCTTCCTAACTGCGGAGCCCTGCGAGAGCGAGACGGAGCTAGATTTACTCGCGCTCGGTTTTCGCGACGGTATAGCTGGTGCTGGCACACGAGCGCTCTCTATGTTGACAATTTTGCCTGCGGAACCCTGCTCTAACGGACTAGCCGGGCGTCGTTTGTTATACGAGACGGTCGTATAGCCGTCCTTATCTAGCTGCGCTGAGGGCGTCGGAATCGCGGTCGTGGTCGCGGTCGTGGTTGGTTCGGCGGACGCCGTTACCTCTAGCTCCATTTTGGAATCGGACTCTGAACTAGAGCTCGATATTGGGGCCTCTAATAGGTCCTTGTCTCGCGCATCGAGAGGCGATTGCGGCGAGAGTGATGCGAAGGAATTCGCGGTCGGCAAGTTCGCGACATATTGCGTGTCCTCGGAGGGCTGCGATGCATCTATTAAAGCGGTATTAAATAGTTTCTCATCTACGCCTTGCGCGAGAAGGCTGCGACAGAACCTTTCAAATCTTTGTGTGTCCATCGCGATGGACTGAGAGGGAGGGGCCGCGAACCAACCTCCCTGCCTTAAGGGCAGGGGGGCACGCCAAACGGTAAGCTACGGGACTATATCGAGTCCGGACCAAGAGAATTGTTTAAACAAAGCGAAAGCACAAAATAAATAAATGAGTGGGCGAGACAGGGGACCATGTATATGAATAAAATACTATAACATAAATAAATAATGATTAAGTAAATAGATAAATAATAATAAATAGGTACTTACATATATACGGAGGCAAAGCAATAGATTACTTTATCACTGAATAGATAAAAATTAACCAAATATATGAGGAAATAAATAAATAATTAAACAAAAATAATAGTTGGTTAGATATTTAAGAATAAGGAATAGAGAAATGAGTATATAAATAAACGGGTAAATTAAATAAGGGAATGTCTCACTCACTCAGGTAGATTTTGTACACTTGTGCCACAGCTGCACTCAACTTAGCACTAAACAAAACACAACGAAATCGAGAACAAAAGATCTCGAACAGAGGAGATATCGGACACGTGCGTTCGCTAGCGCGTCCAAAACGGTTCTCCAAAACTTATCACGTTATCGTGGCAACGTATTTAATACTAACGTTAACGCAGCGAAAGCTTTCAAAAGGAAAAAAATGGCAGATTTTTAAATATTCTGCATTGGTGCTTCACTCCTATTGGTTTTAATGTGATGATATGTAGCCTTCCTCGATAAATGAGTTTCGGAGATTACCCAGAATAAATAAACAAACAGACATGTCGACAGAATTTAAAAAAATGTTGATATTTGTAGCCTTCACCAAATTTTAATATTCCATACGCACACATTATTTTTATAATATGTAACAGATCACAAATTAAAAATTGAGATAAAAACTAACGTAGAATAAACTTTTGGAGGATTTTTTTGCGGGATTTCAGTCCGTCATATTGTAGTGGATTTTATATTTTCTTCATAATCTTGTGTAAAGTAGAATCTACATTGTGTGAAATCGGTGATGTTTTATGTAATGTGGTTCGTTTATTGTGCATAAGTGAAATGAATGAAAATATACTACAGACCATCGATTCTAAGATCTTAAAACTTAAGCAGACGAAAATTTACGTAATACTATATATAAGATTTGGCGCTTATGCCTTTACATTAACTTGGACAAAGAAGAAAACTGGCTAAAGAATACATAAGAACGACCTATATTGACAACTTCAGAATTGGCAGTATGGATTAATTCCTTCGCATGTCTTATTGGACGAAAATTATTACTACTAAACTTTTTGAATATCAACACAAAATAAACTTTAAAAATGATTGCAATAGAAACGTACCACGTATTATAAAAAATTGAAAACAAAATTAACGTAGAATAAACTTTTTGAATAGGATCAAAAAATAAACTCTGAAAATATGTGGCATAAAAAGTTAGCACGTTATCATGGCAACCTATATAATACTAATGCTAACACGCAACGGAAGCTATCAAAATGTATAGTAATAAAATTAGTTTTGGATTCATCATTTGAATCTATTGTGTGTCCATTACTTTTCCAGAAGATGATACTGAGCATATCACTATTTCTCATAATGAATAGACTACATTTAATTCAATATCACCCACTCATGGTGTCGTGTAAAATTAATTGAAAATTGTGTCAAGGGTTGTGATAAATTTTCGTAAAGTTATGTTTTCTTAGAATTTGAGAGCCTTACCACCTTTTTTTTGTTTCAAACCTATAATTAATTTCAATTTTCATTTACACATAGATTTATTTTGTGTTTGTATAATTAAAAATCATGGCAAATAGCAAATAACTAAGTAGCCATGTGTACCCTTTAAAAAAAGAACCCTAATAAAGTTTAAACTTTAAAAAATCAATGAACTATGGTCAAATATCGACCACTGAGCACCCACAAGTTATCACAATTTCATTATATTAAAAGTCAATATTTGTTTATTATGTCAACAGTAAAGAAAAAAACAATTCAGTTCAGCAAATATAGTATTAAAATCATCCATTCTTTCAAAAAACTAATATTAATATTGGATTTATCTTCATTCGATAAAATGCAACGGATTTATCCATCTTTGAAAAAAACTGCGTGTGGATTTATACACTTTTGATTTAATACATTTGGATTTATCTGAATTTAAAAAAGTTTAGTCTAGTAGTAGTTTAGTAGCAAAAAATGTTAGTCTTAACACTAGGGATGTGGTATTAATTAGTATATTATCAACAGTCAGATTTATAATAGCTAAATGAATAAAAAAAAATACAAAAAAATTATAGAAATCTAGTTTTACTAAAGAAAAAGAGTACATAATTTAATTGCTATTACAAAATTCAATACTTCTTCTGAGTCATCTTCTTCATTTTCCTCTTCGTGCATTGGTTCTCGGTGTTAACCATTTTTTTTATAATAATTTAACCAAACCAATAGTGCATAGTCTTGGCCTAAGTGTGTTTCCAACAATTTACAAACATCAGTTAGTTCATGAACTGGAACTCCAATCGGCAGTCTCTTCCGACTAAAATTTTCAAACTATTGACTGTTTTTTTTCTCGAACTGACTACGCTGTTGACCTAGCGAGGTCTTAACAGCTTCATCGGTCTACTATTGGCTGCGTTTATTTATTGTTTTAGCTATACTTAAAATAAAATGAAATTCTGGATTAAAGAAAAAAAAACAACATAAGCAGAATGCAAGAAATATTTTACGACATTTTTCAAAATTTCGGACGGCAATATGTTGCAAAAAAAATGAATTTGAACTGCGTTCTCCGTGTATGAAAACTAGAAATATTGAAGAAAAAACATCTTATATGAACTATTAAAACTGGATATAGCTCATTTTGCAACGTAACATATGCAGTACCATTTTTTAATTTGTCTATTTGACATAAATTATGCAGTATCATTTCGTTGCTTACGTCGAGTATTGCATTCAATTTAAACCATTGTTTGAGATTAATCTTCGATATTCAATTAATCGTTATTGATTTTCGTCTCCGGGCGACAACGCCACTTCATTGTTGAGACTAGAATGTACAGATAGGAAGCGTTCAAAGCAAAACCAACCATGCGTTTGCGGTACCTGGTCCATATACGTAATTGATATTGCATGCTCGCTAAAGCTGCGTTTGAATGATGACTGAATAAATAATCGAAAATAAAGCGCAATATTAATTTTTCGCGGTCGCAAATCAATGATTAAAATGAAACTATTAAACCAATGAATAACTTTTTTGTTTTAAGAATTTTTGTATAAAGTCTGTACTAATTACTTATTTATACCAATATTATAAAACATAAGAGATGCGCAATATTGGATATAGATCTTAAGAGATTTGAACAGTCCATTGAACCGTACAAGTAGACAGGACCATTGTTCTCATATACTTATAGTACCTGATCGACGGAGCCTAGCTCGGTTCTTTAAAAAACATTTTTAGGTTAAAATAAAGTGTTAGGTTTGCCTCCACAAGCATAATTTATCAAAATAAAATT
Source organism: Antheraea mylitta (assembly GCA_014332785.1). Lineage (NCBI taxonomy): Eukaryota > Metazoa > Arthropoda > Insecta > Lepidoptera > Saturniidae > Antheraea > Antheraea mylitta. The sequence goes on along the minus strand of JACEII010000031.1, from coordinate 10,733,603 downwards.
TATTAATAAATATCTCTTTTGATGTCACTCGGATTCGAACTGTGGTTAGACGGATTTTCGAAGCAGCCGACTTCCATCTGAGCTATTTTTGTCTTGACAGCGGCGACGAGATTTGCGTTTATAATCGAGATATATTTTTGCAATTACTGAAAACTCAGTTAAAAAAGTTTTCTATGAATGAAATCGATTTATCGTTCCCGAAACCACCTACCTACTAAGTTTCACGGAAATCGCTGGCACCGTTTCCGAGATCCTGAATATACAACAGTATAAAAATATACAAGAATTGCTTGTTTAAAGGTATTAGAAGATAGATAGATATACAAATATCATGTAAAAAACAATAGCTTCGTCAAAACTAGCTAATTTTGAAATGATACATTTTTAAACACGTCAAGAGATTTTTTTATGAAAACCTAGCTTCTAATCGCAGCTTTGCTCCCGTTAATGTATACCTGACCAATCTTTCGCGAACAGTTAGTTTTTTTTTTTAAGATGATTCTACATCCTTATCTGTACCACTAGCAATGTGTATACAAAATTTTATGTTGATCAGTTCTGTAGTTAAGATGTGAAAGCTAAAGAAACAAGCAGATTCATGTTCAATATATATTATTACTAGTAAGGAAAAATAGTATTTTCATATAATTACAGTATCTAACTATAACTCGTGTAATAATAAAAAAAAAAGTTAAACACTGAAACTAAATTATTATTTCAAAATAATCTTTACTAATATATAAAGCTAAAGAGTTTGTTTGTTTGTTTGTTTGTTTGGTTGAACGCGATAATCTCAAGAACTACAGATCTGATTTGAAAGTTTCTTTTAGTGTTAGATAGTTCATTTATCGAGGATGGCTATAGGCTACATATCATAACGTTTAAACCAATAGGAGCTGAGCACTAATGAAGAATGTCTCAAAATCGGGCTATTTTGGAAGCTTTCGATGGGTGTTAATGTCAGTACTATATGCGTTGCCATGGTAACGCGATAACAATCTCTCGCAAATATTTTCATGGTTTATTTTGTGTTCCTATTAAAACAGTTAATTCTACGTTATTTTTGTTTCCAATTTTAATTATACGTGGTACGTTTATATCGCAAACATTTCTAAAGTTTATTTTGTGTCGCTATTCAAAAAGTTTAGTAGTAATAATATTCATCCAATAAGATAGTCAAAGGAATTAATCCATACTGCCAATTCTGAAGTAGTTAATATAGGTAGTTTTTTTCTATAACCAAGATAATGTAAAGGTATAAGCGCCAAATCCTCTATGTAATATTTCGTAAATTTTTATCTTCTTAATTTTCAAGATAACAGAATTCATGCTTCGCGGTATTATTTATCTTTCATTTCATTTATGCACAATAAACGAACCATATTACATAAAACTCTACCAATTTAACACAATATACAGATAAGTAAGACAAGATTATGAATAAAATATAAAATCCACTACAAGACAGACTAAAATCCCGCCAAAAACTCCTCAAAAACTTTATTCTACGTTAGTTTTGTACCCAATTTTTGATTTGTGATATATTACGTATAATAAAAGTAAAGTGAGTGTATTTTATATTAAAAAAATCCGTGATGCCACAAATATCAACATTTTTTTTAATTCTGTGGATATGTCTGTTTTTTTTATTTGTTACGGGTAATCTCCGAAACGGCTGGACCTATTTGAACGGTTTTTTTTCTTAGAAATGACTACGCTATTGATCTAGCAAGGTCTTAATAGCTTTACCGGACTACAAGTAATATTTGAACGGGAATTTTACGGACAAATAAGTAACTAATTAGCTGTTTTATTTTAAGCTAGCGGGTTCAGCAGACGTTGCCCGCTCTGATAATAAGACAAACTATACCTATACCTTGCCCAATAATCATTTTATATATTGGTGAAAACGGCATGAAGATGCGTTCTGTAGTATTTGAGCTTATCGCGAACAGACATTTAGACAGACATGGAACAGGACTTTTTCTTACACTATGTAGTGATAAGCTGTTATCCGTGCCTTCGTCCATGTGAAATTAATCAAAAATATGTTGTTCACTGTAAACATACACGAGCTGTACTGGACTCCAAGATTTTTTTATACCAAAAGGCAGCAAACAGGCTGACGGCCCACCTGATGGTAAGTGGTTAACGTCGCCTATGAACAACTGTAACACCAAGGGTATCGCTGTTGTAATTGAAAGTCATATGTTTATATGTGATTTAAATTATAGCAAGGTATGATAATAACTTAATTATATCGATACTATGGACATATTATATCTATATAATAAAAGATTTAACACATATTGTTCGAAAATGTATAGCTTAATATTTTCATTACTTTCTTATATAGTGTAAGTGGGCACTAAGGGTCATATATAGCAGTTTAAAGTTCCAGTTATGTGGCTGATGATAAATCTCTTCCCATTCAATTCACTATTCGTATTCACATATATAATGTACAAGTACATGTTACCTGTTACAGTAGATGATGTGCGTGTGATACTTACAAATATTTTTGAAAGAGTATTATTGTAATTTACACTAGATATGTGATCAAAATTTTACATTTATTTAATATATTTAAAAAAAAAACGCGTGCGGAGCCGCGGGCAACAGCTAGTAATTTATTGCTACATATGAAGTTGCACATATGTTATACAAATGCACAAGGGAAGCTGTCGCATGTACATTATTTGATCGAAAATTAAATCAACGCTTGAAATTATTCTCATTCAACGTAGAATCTGTGATAGACAGGTCTATTATTACGGAACATGCACTATTTAGTAAGCCCTAACTAGATTTTGTACACAATTATGTTCGCCGATCCCTCAATATTTTTTTTTGTTGAACTGACTACCCTATTGGCTTAGCGAGGCCACTTGAAATTGAATTACTCAAACCTCAAATACTATGTTTCTGTGCGACAATGTTCTCAACAATTATAAGGTCATAAATCTGATTTCATTCGATATGTTCAAAACATAAACTTAATGAGTTTAAAAATATCAATTCTATCTTCTTCTTCTTTTTCTTGTTTTGGCTCCGCAAAAGCATTTGCCAGTGTCAATGTTTTGTTTCAATAGAGGTTGCAACATATTTTGCATATTAAGTGTCGTGTGATTATTTCAATGTTCCAACAAGATGGTGGCTCTCTTGTTAGAACTTTCTATGGAGTTTTTGTGGCATCTCAGAATTCATGGTCCGTGGTATTATTTCCATTCACTTCACTTATGCACAACGACCGAACGTATGTACGTAAAATATCACCAATTTTACAAAATATGGAGTTAAATAACATTATGAATAAAATATAAAATCCGCTACATGACAGACCAAAATACCGTCAAAAATCCAATTTTATCTTAAGGATAACATTTTATAGTTAACAGAATCACGCTCTTTTATTGCTTCCGGTCATCGTCTAAAGCAACAGTGTGTTTAGATTAGTCAAAAAAATATTTGCGCTAAACAAGCAATTATAAGCAATAAATTAGTGCTATCGGTCAGTATAAATATTATACTATGCATCTGCTTGTATATTAATATATGAAATAATAGGCAAGCGTACATCATATGACATTATTGCTCTTCACTCCCTCACGTTGCGCGCTGGGTCGGGTCAAAGCGACCGCAGTCGCAAATTCACTACAAATTGTCAATGGTATTTCATCGCTCTAAATAATTAGCTGATGCACGCGCTTTTTGGGTTGTATAAGAGATTAGCTGCGTCCGTGACTCTGTCCGTTTGGAACTAAATGTAAGAAAACGACAGTATTAAGTCCACTTACTTATCCATTGTTCTTTCGTACTTAAGTAGTAAAGTTATTAAAATTACAATAATTATTGATAAATTGAAGCGATTTTACTTAAAGGCTTAATGTTATTCGAGTGCTTTATGATTTTTTTGAGGTTTTATTGTGAACACAGTACTATAGCAGTGTTCAAACAAACAGACAGATTGAAAGACAGATATTTCTAAAAATGATTGAAATGTATTTTAATTCTTTTTCCACTTGCAATTTTTTTTTCATAATAATCCAAAATTAACTATACTAATTTTATAAAGAGGTAAAGTTTGTGAGTTTATGAAGCTGTAGGAAGTAATCTCTTGATCTACTTAACCGATTTAGAGAATTATGTACCAATACAAAACCACGTTGTTTGTGAGGGTCATGGACTATATATTAATTCGAATAATGTAAAGACTTTTTTGTGGTAGTCGGATTTATAGTATGACTTGGGGAAGAAAACGGATGAAGGAAAAAAACGGTTGAATGAAAACGTTTCTTACGAACTCTGCCTAAACGATGAAGGATATACGATTGAGTTCTAGAGAAAAGTTGTAAAGCTTGATAATGTCTACAAAAAAGTCAGCGACAGCATATGTTTAACTCCAAGTTTTTTTTTTTTTTTGTAACAGGGTGGGACCACGCCCGACTTGCCTGCTAGCATGTATTTAGAAATGTAAAATTATGAGATGACGTAGAATTACAAAAATGCTCTTTCAAAAACATTTGAAACATACTGCACACTACATACTGTAACATGTAACGTGTATATAGTAAATGTGTGCTAAAATTAATATCCCCTTTGTCTCTATATATCTATATAATTCTGTCACAATTTTTTTATGAAAATGTAATTTGTGCGTTGGGGAGTGATGTAGTACGCGTACACTGTATTTGTTCATTTATTCGCCGCTCCCGCTAGCATTTCTTCAATTAGCGAGCTACGTAGTTCGCATTTTTATCGATACAACATAGGATTATCAAGACAAATCATACACTAAAATAAACGTAAGTATATCAAAATAATATATTTTAAAAATTGTTAAAGGTAAAAATAAACTTCAAATTTATTTATATGTCAGTTATCTGTTTTGCGAGAAATTGTTTTATGAAACTCTTACCTGATCTCATCTTATTAGAAAGAACTCTTCAATCTTCAAAATTACTATTAATTATAATACTGAATCGTAGACAATGATGTACCTTTCTTATTAAAAATGGTGTCAATTATGAAGTAATGCATTTTATATTTTATGATGTAATGATTTGACTGACCACTTTAAAAATTAATTTGCTTAAAAGTTACGGACTAGCTAAACATGACTTAACAAGATAGTACAGAAATTTCATATCGTTCCTAGTTCGACGGTATTTACATTTTAAATTATTCTTATCTAAGTTGTTATTATACTCACAGGATTGCTTCTTACTTTAAAATTTGATGTTTTGTAAAAACTAATTTAGTATATTTTATAACCTGTTGTTATGTATAGTAAAAGTGAGAAACCATATTGACGATGCACTTCTAGGCTACTTCTAACGTAAAAATAGTAAAGAATTTTTGTGGTATAGTTTTAAATAATGGTTTTGGAACTGTAAATATGAGTTCTAACATTTTGATAGTTTTTTATTGAACGAAATCATAATGACAATTATGAAGTAACTTGGAGTCCACCTTATTCCTAGGTCTTTCAAAAAATTTATACGGTGAATTGGTAAACGATTTATTATATAACTGTATTTAATTTGCCGCAGTATGCGTGTGACAGTTATAGAATTACATTTATTTATATTAAGATCTAATTCATTCAATTCACAATAATCATAGAGTCGATTTAGATCCTCCTGCATTGTGTAGAAACCATTAATACCACGAACTAATTTGAAAATTTTAGTGTCATTTGCTACATTACAAATTTTGAATGTTGAAAACAGGTAAATATGTCAGAGACATATATATTAAACGATAACGGCTCGAGATGTGATCCTTGGGGAATGCCTGAGGAAATTCTTTCAAAGCGTGATATATATATTCCTACTTGCACTGCTTGGTGTCTATTACGGATATAAGATGCGAACCATCTCAATAAGTCACCATGTACACCGATGCTTAATAGTTTCTGTATCTAAATATCGTGATTTATTCTATCAAATAATATAGAATAGTTGGTGTACAACACATTCATCTGGTAGCCCTAATCCATTCCCTTCACTATGTAGTCTAAGTGTATTGTTAAATTAGTTAGGGGTGATCTTTTTTCATAAGCTCCTTGTTGAGCTGCGGGAATGGATATTGCTAAAAAGTTGTATATCTGATCGTGGACTAATAAACTCAAATAATTGACTGAATACTGAAAGCAATGAAATTGGACGATATTTTTATACGTTAGATCTCGATCCTGATTTGTAGATTGGTATTATAAATGCCTCTTTCCACTTGGAAAAATACCGGAACAGGTATGTCGGAGGTAGAGCCACGCTGAAGCTGTAACTGGCTTCAGCATGAATGGGTCGGCTCTCCCGGGGTAATACCACCCGATACACAGAAAACCGACGTGAAGTAACTGTGCATGCACTGTTACGTTTCGTTCCGTCAGTGAGAGAGCCAGAGGCTTCCATCTCTTCTCCTTTCTCTCCCCCATCGCCACCAACGCAGGCTGGTACTTGCGAATTCTCTGGTGTTGCTGTTTTTAAGTTTTTTATATAACTCCAAAAGATCTTAGGGTTAATTTGAAGTGAGAATTTACATTTCTTTAAGAATTGTTACCAACAAAAGTTCTGTATTTTTTAAACAATGTTCTTAGGATCGAGAAAGTGTGGGAATCTGAAAATAAACCAAGTTTTTTTTTCATCTTTGGTGTCATTTAGCTTTTCTTCAATAATATGCATAAGCGATCGGGAACACCATGTTTTTATTATTTCTGAGATAGCAGGGTTCGTATTTATCAATAGAAAATTTAATTCTAAAAAAATAAAAAAAATGTCGACTGCGTTACCAACTAGTACTAATTTTTGTGGGTGGTAGAGCCATGCTGAAGCTATTACTAGTTTTAGCGTGAATAGGCCGGCTCGTCAGGGTAGTAGCACCCTCTCACAGAAAACTGACGTGAAGTAACCGCTTGCATTGTTGCGTTTCGTTCGGTCAGTAAGAACGCCGGGGGCCCACCTTTCCTCCCTCTCCCTCCCCTTCTTTCCTCTCCAGCCTTCCCCCTATCCCCAAACGCAGGCTGACAACGCACTTGCAACTCCTCTGGTGCTACTAGTGTCTATGGATGGCGGTGATCACTTAAAACCAGATGACACGCATGGTCGTTTGCGTTCTATGACATAAAAAAAACTACATTCAAATCAAACTCCCAGTTATAAGAGTTTAACTTCGAAATTATATTGTCTTAGGCGAACTTGTCTGAATTTATAGATGAGTTGGTGAGCATATTTAAATTCCTTAAAATTTTTATTTGGAAATTGTATTTCTAGTGCAGGATGATGAGGTAAATTTTTTTTAAGTATTTGAGGATAGCGACCTGGTAACAACTGTGTGAATATTGCTAAATACTAGATCTAAGCCGTTAATTATCATTCTTAATTTTATTATACTGACTCTGACTCCATTCTGACGCAAGGGTTACAAATTCATTTTAGGGTCACTTAAATTGTCAGATGAATAAATTAAACAATTGTTACCATCGAAAATCCAAATTATGTTAGGTAGATTAAAATCTTCTAAGAGCATAGTATTATCGCTACGGTTTCCCTTTATTTCTCAATTATGTAAGTTGAGAGAGTTATAGAAGTTGAGAGAGGATAAAAAACGGTCTCTAGTCTGGGCCGATCCTGATAAGTAAACACAAATAATGTGAAGGTTACTTTCGCTCCCAATAACACGAAAATTTTTAAATGTAAAAACTCACAAGTATTAGAGTTTCCATCTTCTAGTAACTATACTCGCTGTGTGCTTAATTCACGCCGAAGTAGGAGCATAACTCCCCAACCAACCTGATGCCGAGTAACACTATTTGCTTTAGACTGCTTAATGCAGCGGTCAAGCTTGAAGCTTAGTGTATCGGATATTTCTACATCGTTGACACCTTCTAAGAGCCATGTTTCGCAAATGCCAATGATATCATAATCTTTGTTTAATAGACCTAAACGAAAGTCTAATGTTTTACCTCGAATACGAGGGTTTTGAAAAAACACTATAGGCTTATTTTGTATAATTTTTGTAAACAGAATACGAATATAGGAAAAATAAACTTGCAACATGTGAAACGAGTTTCGTGTAATATATTCGATGTTATTATTGATGTAGTGTGACTGTTGTGAATGAAGTATAATCTGATATAACTATCAACCAAGTTTCTAGCAATATTATAGATTGTTCAGTTGCTCCTCGTTGTGAATGCGAGAGGCAGCTGAATTGTCGTTTCTTCTTATGTATATTTTTGTATTCTGGGTCCATATATAACGAAACCCCAATTCATTACATAAAACTCTTGTTTTATTCAGAAGATCTTTTTATTGTCGAGTGAGCTGTTCATTTGTATGTATGTGCCGTTCGTCTCCATGAATTCCAATATTGATGCTAGAAAATCCTTTATTTTTACGAACCTAGACCAGAAGTTCATTCTTCTTCATCATGGAATTAAACTTTGCAATCATTGATTTTGTTTTTGTCACAGACTTGTTACGTGGTGAAATACACGTTACAACAAGTATATCTTCATCAGTCATCTGCACATTAAGAAAGTTAGATATGGATTTTACTATTTCTGTAAGGTTCTCGAATTATTTTCAGGAATTCCATGAATTTCTACATTATTGAATCTAGCACGCTGTTCTACTTAATTCAGTACATTTTTTAAAGAATCCGAAATTTGTATTTTTTTTTAAATATTGTTATCTTTTTCTAGATTTTTTATTCTGTTCTCATAACTATTAATTGTTATTTGGAAGTATCCTACTTATCCGACAAGTATCTGTAAGTCTTATAGTGGAGACATCGAGGCAGTTACAGGGTCGCAATTATCTGTTAGATTAGAAATTAGCTTCATAGCTTTCTTTACTTTTAAATCGAATGACGATAATGACTCGTAAATTTTCGCCATAACATTTGGTTTAAAGTCACGGAATGCCGAATTTTGGTTTTGTAAAGTATTGTCAAATCCTAGTTGGAGAAGTTTTTGTACTTCGTTTAAATATACTGTTCCCGTTGTGGATGTCGAATCGACCACTCTAGTTTCCCTAACCTGTTGCGATTTACTGCAACAGGATCCCGCTATGTAGATTTTTAACGGAGGTCATTTTCTGAAGATTTCTTCCCTGATACTACCACGATTAAAATGGTACGGTTTCATGCAACTACAACGTGTTATTTCTTCGTTATCGTTAATTGGAGTTATCACTTGCTACATTCAGAGCGTACGTAAAACGTACTACATACTACATAAACGTACTACAGCGTTATTTCTACACGTACATTGACATTATTATAAAGCTCTATATCTATCTGTGCGCAGTTTTGAATATTTAACTATTGAAATCAATGATATTATAACTGAAAAGATGTAGATACATGATATTTTGACTAAATAAATGGCACTAAGACGCACTCATACGTACACTGTATTAGACAAAGTGTGGAAGTAAGATAGCATATTCTTAATATCGGTGGTGAAAAAGAAATAGTTATATGTAGCTTAGATACGAGCGAATTGACGGGACAACTGTTAAAAAGAAGCTTGCTAAACAAATTTTAACAAGACACTGTGGAGTTATTTGGCGGGATTTTAGTCTGTCATGTAGTGGATTTTATATTTTATTCAAGATCTTGTGTTACTTGAGTCTACATCGTGTAAAATTGATAGCGTTTTATGTAATATAGTTCGTTTATTGTGCATAAGTGAAGCGAATGGAAAATAATGTTACTGAGCATGAACTCTGAGATGCTAGAAAAATTGCCTGGAAAGTTCTAACAAGGGAGTCACCGTCTTGTTGGAACATTGAAATAATCGCACGACACTTTGCCTGAATATCGATCTCCTAAGTTATTCTGATAATTTTAAACCTATCTTTGACTTTATCAGCTCCACGCTTGGCTTGGCTTGGCAGTATGGATTAATTCCTTCGCCTGTTCTATTGGATGAATATTTATTACTACTACTACAAGCCACTGTCAACATACTTATTACGTATCTATAGTTATAATATCATTGATTGAAATGCAGTTAATTGAACCGTAGTCTGGTGAAGTTGTTAAGAACTTTCTAGGTTAATAGCGTAGTCAGTAAAAAAAAACAGTACATTGAAGTCGACGTCACATTTTCAGATTTTACTATGGTTACTGGGATATGTAGACACAATCACGGTAAATAAAACAAAACATTACATATACATTATATATATAGCAATTTCATTTTTATTTATTGTAGCTGTTACCCTTGACATCATTCACTTGAAATAAAAAATAAAATATACCAAATTAGGCTTTATAAATTTAGTTATGAGCTACTGAATGTTCTGTGAAATCGGTCGAACGGTTTGTAAGACATCACTGCTGACGAAGTAGCGGGTAACAGCTAGTATAATATAAAATAACTGAGTTACTCTCTATATCTTCAGCTATTCGCCATTGAAATTCCTGTCAAAATCGGTACAGTCGTTTCGGAGATTAAATGGTATAAACAGACAAACGGACAGACAGACAAATAAAATAAATATGATTTTTCGTTATAAGTAACGTCTTTTCATCTATAATATCATTCATTGTAAGTAGCGTAGTATTGTCATATTCATATATTATAAAGCTGTTACAGACACAGACACTTCATTTTTATTATAAGTATAGATAGGTTAATTATTTGCTTTCAATTACATACTTATTTAATACTAGCTTTACTCGCAGCTCCGCACGCCTTTTTAAAAATGGTATTAAAGAAATATAAAATTTGTGAGACCATGTACAACTATAGAAATACTCTTTAAAACATTTATAAGTACGACACGCACGCCACTTAAAGTAACATGTAACGTATACATTAGATATGTAAATACTAACAGTGTATTTTTTTTTTTCTATCGTATGGCTAAAATGGAGTAACAGTTGAATTGTACTACTATAATTGGAGGTTTAATGCGTTCAGCCATTTTAGAGCATCGTCAGTAAGAACGATCAGGTCATCAGGGGAACCATTATATTTCCTTAGTGGGCATTGTTCTATGATATGTGCTATGGATTGGATATCTGCTCCGCAGTCACAGCGTGCCGAGTCAAGCCACCCACACCGGTATTTAAACTCTACACACCGCCCATGACCAGTACGCAATCTGTTTAACTTGCACCATTCACCTCGGGGCAATTCAAAGCCCTTTAGTTTAAATCAGTGTATTAAATGAGGTTTATCATCAGCAACATATCTGGAACCTTAACCCACCATATAACTATCTCAGTGCTTAATTACATTGTATTACGAACTAATGAAACAATAACTTAAAATATTATTATAAATATTTACATTTAATATACATTGCTATAATAATTATGATTTTGTGACTATACAAAACATAAACGATTTTCTATTCTGCAAGAAATTGTATCATAGAACTCTTTACGTAATACATTTATGGCTTAAGATCTTATTAGGTAGACCTCTCTTCCAAAGTTACTAATCATTGTAATGTCGGACTACAAACAATAAACTGATAATTATTTCTCCAATAAAAATAAATAATTATTTGAAATCTTGCTAATACAGACAAAGTCGCGGGTAACAGCTAGTCTTAAATAGAATAACTTCAAATACCTTTTATAAGGTAGATTAGCTTCCATTGAAAATCCCGTGAACATCGGTGTAAACGTTATGAAGAAAGCACTATGGGCGAAGCCACGGTTAACAACTGGTATAATTTAAAATTGCCTAAGTTACTCTAAGTGAAAGTCTCGTGAAGATTGGTCTAACTGTAGATAGTCCTACGGGTGAAGCCACGGTTAATAGCTAGTATAAACTAAAATTGCTCGAATTACTTTTTATAAAGTCAACTCGATCGGTGTAACAGTTTTGGAGATAGTGCTGACAAAATCGGTCCAGCCGTTTCGAATATTCCTCGGAACAAACAGAGAGACCGACAAAAATTTTAAAAATTGCATTTTTGTTATCAGTAGCATATATACTATCATACTTAATATCTATAATAAAATATACAATTTTTTTTTTAATTTTGATATTACATACAGACACTTCATTTTTATGATATGTATAGAAGAAGATATTGAAGAGAATAGATAAAAAATAAACTGACATTTACTAAGTATAAAATCAAATATATCATGAGGTTATTTTTTTTTTTTTCAAAATGACTACGCTATTGACCCGGCAAGGTCTTAACAGCTTCACCGGACTACTAAGGCGAGCGCTTAAGGCACTCAGCCGACTTTATTTTGGCAAGCAGCTCAAGGATGCACGGCACACCTCGGCTTGGCTGTTGTCTGTTGCATGCAAAATCGCGACCTATCTTAGCTAACCCAGCTAACTATTCATATATGTACATATGAGTTGTTGAAACGTATATGTGTACCAAGCATACACGTCTCAACAACTCCTCCATATATTTATTATCAGAAAATTGAGAGTTTTTCAGCTCGATAACAGAAAAAAAGTAAACCCTTCCACTTTCATGTGTAAGCGTGTACGCGTGCACGTGTGTGGGGTGATCGTGTAGCGTTGTAGTGGTGATGTATATTTGTGTGTCACCGTATCGCGCTAGCAACGCACTCAAGGGCTCCCTACCGAGGGATCGAACCTAGGTTTGAGCCGCTGCCGTGGGAGGCCTAATCGGGTATCGAGGTTATAATTTATCTATATAATATCTTTTCTCGGACTGACTACGCTATCGGCCTGACATGACGCGGACGGGCCTTCACAGAAGCGCTCGCCTTAGTGATCCGGTGAAACTGTACAGGTCTTGCAAGGCCAATAGCGTAATATGTTCGAAAAAAAAGGCCTTCACAGTTTCACCGGAGTACGTAAATACTGTTCCATGCCTTATAGTCAATTACCTTCGCCGGAGTTTATAGAAAATATCTATGAAGATTTGCATGAAACATAGTATTTCTATATTCTCAGCTCGTAAATGCTCAGCTTACAAGAGTCTATTGCTATATATGCAACTGAAACTGAAACGAACGAGAATATAATTTATATTTGTCTATTGCAGTTTATGAAAACTTTTGATGAGAAAGGACTGATAAGTGTATCAATTTATTTAAATGTCAATCGCAAACAGAAAGATTATCGATATATATAAAAAATTAAGTGCATTTTTTTTCTTTTATGATTATAGTGGCAAACGAACAGGTGGGTCACCTGGTGTTAAGTGATCACCATCGTCCATAGACACTTGCAACACCAGTGGAGTCGCAAGTGCGTTGCCAGCCTCTATTGGGGGATGGGGGGAGGGAAGAGGAGATGGGAAATGTGAGGAGAGGTAGGCCTCCGTCGTTCTCACTAACCAAACGAAACGCAACAATGTAAGCACTGTTACTTCACGTCGGTTTTCTGTGAAAGGTTGGTACTACCCCGAATGAGCGGACCCATTCATACTGAAGTCAGTAATAGCTTCAGCGTGGCTCTACCACCTAGAAATGTATGATTGTATAAAGGACAATATGTAAAATAATGTTTTGTACATTTCTAATTAGATTTACAACTCAATAATGGGGTTTCGACAGGCTAAGAAAATATAAGTATTAAAACAAATGGTGCAAACAGATATTTATGACATGAAAAAGCGAGTACAAGACCAATACTAACCGTCGAAACAGCTAACATGGAAACGTAATTCAATAATTAGATTCAATTGAGGCTAACTTTTCACATTTACGTCAGTATTTATAATAGTTTATCTATCTATACTATATTATAGCTGTAAGAAGGCTAAATCTATACATTTATAATTTTTTGAAAATTATAATCGGGGTAGACTTTATTATCGATATAGAAGCCAAAAATAATCTTTTTACAATTTTTGTCTTTCTATCCCTGTGAACATGTACCACTCTGAAAGTACTGAACCAATTTTGATGAAACTTGACACAGTGAATAAGATATTTTTTGTCCCATAAAATACAAGGAGTTCTCTAGGATAAAGGACGAAAGAAAAAAATTTGTAGTCACTAGACTTTTTTGCGACACGTTAACGTTGTGTTTTTTAATGAGCATCACACCTTTACAGGTTACAATTTTGGTTTATAAATAATTTTAGGAACACTTTTCAGTAACTTTTCAACGCCATTAAAAACATGAATTTATCACAGCCAGACATTTTTAAATATACAATAATGATATATATTATAAATAAAAATAATTAATGTCGAAACAATTCTTTTTTTTCAATTGCAAAAAACACATTTGATTTTATTAACCATTATGATATTAAGATTTCACCATAAACAATGGAAAACAACGATAAACGTAAACATAACACTTGGCGCTGAGGCCATCTAGAATACATGTGTCGGTAGCATACGCTGCCATAATTATCGCTATCTTTCATGTTTAGTGTTGCACTAAACTGTAGCTATAGCTAAGTTATTCTATTTACATATTATTTTATAGTTATAAATCAGTCTGACTATTGAGCAGATAACTGAATTAATGCCTGGAAGATTAAATATGTACTTATTAATGTAATAATAAAATTACGGCTATCGCAACATGGTATAAAATTACTTTTATTTTCGTTTACACAGAATAGCATCAGGCACATTATTTTCAATAACAAAAATGTCTGGCAATAATATTCCATGTTTTAATAGCGTGAAAAAAAACATTCTAAAGCTATTTAACAATGAATAATTCTGTCTGTAAAGGTGATATGCACAAATAAAGGCAACATTTACCGGCAGCCAGATAACCATCACGTTGTTCGTAAGAACATAAAGATATATAAAAAACTGGCTTATTCGAATTCGCTCTTGGAACCGTTGCTAGTTCTTAGACGAATAGTTGCAGGCAAGTCACAGTTTTTGCGTCGACGCAATGTTCATATCATTTCATATTTATATTTTTCTTCAATACAATGGAGTGTGTAAAGTTTTAATACAAGTTGAAGATAGTTATGATGAAGTAAGTGGTAGAGATCATTATTTAATTTATTTTGTACGTATTGTGCATGTGCATTGGGTTAGGTGTCGTGATAGAAAAAAAGAGAGAGGGAGAGTATATAATATATACATAAAATTTTCATTTTAATAGCAAACCAACTCAAAGATTACTATTGTTATATTAACTTGATTATCCCAAATCATTCAGTGTTTTATTTATCATTATTTATGTTATAAATATATTTTATCGTATAATTTACAATTTAACTCTATGAACTTGATATTTTATAATATAAACTATACTGACTGTTATAGTAAACCTCTACAAAAAAAGAAAGGAACTTCGTTCCAACCGGGGGTCCATAGACCCCTCAACCTTTTTTTACATTACCGCCAATATATGTAGGTTAGTTTTATTTTAATTGAACCCGGTAGATAATGCTACGCACGGGTTGTTTTAAAAGATTTCTCACATACCATCTGGGTATACGTTTGAATGAGTCCCTTGATAGTTTGGATTCATAATTCGAAACCATAGGTGTGGCTGCAAACACGTTTTAGATTTATTAACATTTTTGCGTTTAAAAATACAATTGAAATCGGTGATAACCGATTTGGTGCAGATGAAGTTGCATGGGTCAGCTAGTTAGAATATAAAATTGAAAAAAATCTATAGGGCAACACTTTGATAATTAATTTTTTCATCTACGTCAGCTTTATAGAAAAGTATAATGCCAGTGTAAATGTTTATTTATATGAAAAAATCATTTTATAACGTTCTTATCTAGTTAATCCGAATATATGCAGAGGCGATTTTATCTATCGTGCAAAGTGTACGTTGCACACGGGCGCAACGGTGTTAAAGGGCGTCGGCCTCGACATTTTCAATGAACCTGCGCCTGTGTTTTAACACTGAGCATTATAATTCAACCCTTCGTAAAAATGCTCCGGTTTGCAAACATTTTGCATGGCATCTGGAGGTTTTCTTATGTCAATAAGTACCTATTCCAGTGTGCGCGCGCGCTTACTAGAGGGCCGTTAATATGGTAGTCAACTGTGAAGCTGTTCAGACCTTGGTAGGTTAATAGCGTAGTCAGTTCGAGTAAAAAAAACGTTAAGTATTTCATAACCGTAGTATTATCAACTCTCTTATCAACTACTTTGTCTTAGAAACATCATGAAACTAAACCGATAAGACCATTAACCAAAAACTTGTTTCACTTTATATTAATAACAAGCTGTACACGCAGCTCCGCAAGCGTTTTTTTTAATTGTATTAAAGAATTATAAAATTGTGAGACTATGTACAATTATAGAAATGCTCTTTATAAATAATTGTAAGTACGACACGCACGCCACTTACAGTAACATGTAATGTATATATTTTAACCCACAATATATCTACCTTAGTGCTCACTTACACTGTCTAAGGAACTAATAAAACAATAACTTAAAGTATTATTACAAAGATTTACATTTACATTACGTTTAAGATACATTGCAATTTTAATTATGATTTTGTGACTATACAAAAAATAAACGCTTGCCTGTCCCGCAAGGAATTGAATTATGGAACTCTTTACATAATACGTTAATGGTCTAAGATCTCATTCCTCTTCCATCTGCAAAGTTACTAATAATTATAATGTCGAATTGTAAATAATAAGCTGATAATTATTTCTCTAATTAAAATTAAAGAATGACTTGAAAACTTGTTAAATTTCATGCAGACAAAGTCGCAGGTAACAGCTACTCTAAAATAGAATTAACTCAATCACTTTTTATAAGGTTCGCTATGTACCAGCGAAAGTCCCGTGAAAATCAGTCTAACCATTTTGGAGAAAGCACTGTGGGCGATGCCACGATTAACAGCTAGTATAAACTAAAATTGCTTAAATTACTTGTTATAAGGTCAGCTATATGCCAGTGACAGTCTCATGAAGATCGGTCAAACCGTTTTGGACATAGAACTGCGGATGAAACCACGGTTAATACCTAGTATGAACTAAAATTGCCCAAATAACTTCTTATAAGGTCAGCTATCTGCCAATCAAAATTTCACGAAGATCAGTTTAACCGTTTTAGAGATAGTACTGCAGGCAAAGCCACGGTTAACAGCTGGTATAAGTTAAAATAACCTAAATTACTTTCTATAAGGTGAGCTATCTGCCAGTGTAAGTCTTATGAAAATCAGTCGAACCATTTTGAAGACAACACTGCGGGCAAAACCACGATTAACAGCTTGTATAAAATAAAATTACTTCAATAACTTTTTATAAGGTCAAGCTGTCTCTTAGTTAAAGTATTGTGAAGATCAGTATAACTGTTTTGGAGATAACACTACGGGCGAAGCCACGGTTAAGAGCTAATCTAAATAAAAATAGACTAAATTACTTGTTATAGTGTCGGTGAAAATTCTGTGAAAATCGATGGAGCCGTTTTAGAGATAGCATTGCGGAAAAAGACGCTGTTAACAGCTAGTATAATTTAGAGTAGCCTAAGTCATCCGCTGTAATTTCAGCTATCTGTCAGTGAAATTGCCCTTAAAAATGGGTTTAGCCGTTCCGGAGATTACCCGGAACAAAAAGAAAGACAGACAGACAGACTGAAAAAAATAATTAAAAATTGCATTTTTGTTATCAGTAGTGTGTATACTTTTATACCTAATCAGTATATTTTTTTATTTTGATATTACATACATACACTTCATTTTTATTATATGTATATGTAACAATAGAGCAAATTTCTTGTTCCTACCAAATAAATGTATTAATAATGCTTATCGATATATTTCTGGCTGATAATACTGAACGTAACTTCCCTGTAATAATACTATCCTTCTCATTACTTTGACCATTTCATAGGAAAATTTACAAGGCATATCGCAATGTATAGATGACGAAATAGCATAACAACAAAAATTAATATAATAATGACATGTATGTCTCACTTATCGAATTTTGATTTCTAAACGACTCTCTAAATGTCAAAATGACAACCAGTGACAACTTTCAAAACTATGTTGCAAGACTAAAAAGTTCCCTCAAATGTTGGTGGGGTTTCAACTCTGAGGGATTAAATTGACCGAATTGTACTTAATTATCAATTTCATTTTAAAGTAACTTTAAATATTTGTTCTTAATGGCTTTTATAATTAGAACATATAATACTATCATATTAGAATAGAACAAAGTATAGGTATTGTTGTATATTGAGGTTTGGAAATATTATCTGACGGAAATATTATTCACGTTACTATAATTCATAGAGAATGACAATAAAACGAGTGTGCTTCAGACCACACGACTGATGTAGAACAGTGTGACGTCTTACTTACGTTACTTACGGTGTGCATTATCGTGCCATTTATTTTCTCAAGATATCATATATGTAACGTATCTTTACCTGTAATATCATTGTATTGTATCTAAAAGCCAAAGAAATTATAGCTTTTCCACTTACACATACTATGATGATCATCAATACATCATCAATACATGTAATGTTTGTTTTTGGAAAGCAATGAACACATTTTCTAGAAATTGTATTAAGATTATACCATTGCTTACATAAGTCTAAAAGAAAGAGGTACACTCTTCTTAGTTTGTTTATGTGAAGGATCAAATATCACTAAAATTCTGCTTGCCTAATATTAAAAGGGTCCAAAGTATGACAGGTGCGTAACAATTCCATTAGAACTTTCAAAATTAAGAGTTTGGTAAATACTTAACTGGTTTTAATCTTTAAAACCACAAAATAACCCTCACCCTATTAGTAATTTTAGATTGACATTAGGGTTATGATTTAACATAATTGTAAATAAAAACATCAAAATTCTTAAAAAATCCACTTGTATAGATACTAGGGTTGCCAACCATAATATAATATATATAGTATAGTACTATATTTCGGGTCGGCGTGCTATATACTCCTTAAGAAATACATAATAAACAAAAATCTAACAAACAAATAAAACGAAATCAAATAAACAAATATTTATTTTTAGAAATAATTAACGCATCTTTTCATTAGATTTTGAGTGAGGCGAGTTCGTGTAACCGAATTCCGGACTTCGAACGCATTTACAATCATTTGTCTTTGGCTTGCACTGATCTCTGTTCTCTGTACTAAGTGTAGGCGCTGGCATCACTTCAAAGTTTTCAATGTTTAGCTAAAAATTAAAAACAATAAAACATATAACACTTTTATTTCAACAAAACGTTTTTAAAATGCAAGAAGTGCAAAGAAATATCGTTTTTATAAAAATAAGTAAGTAACAAATGTATCTTTTTCTATTTTGATTTTTTTCCATAATATAATTTTTTTTAAGTGTACTATATCTTTTTAAAATTGTTTCGAAAAATAGAATAAAATACATTCTGTACATGTGTAGAAAAGAAATGAAAGACTTGAATATCAGCAATATAATCGGAAGAAACAAAATACTTACACTCAAAAAAGGAGAAAAATAGGGAAAAAATACAAACAAAAAAAACGTCTTTATTCGCTTTTCAGAACTATCCTAATAAGAGGGCGATGGTGTCGGCCGTGCTCACTCAGCCGGACCGATGCAACGCGTTGTGCTTGCCCGGGTGGAGTAGCGTATCCTGCAACGCGCACACTTCTGCATAAATACGAATAGGTAATACGTAAAGCGGACTGCTTATTCTTTAAAACGCCATGCTCAACAAAGAGATCCACGAGTGGTAGGCCACTTTTGCGTACTTCATGTCTTATGAGCTGATGCAGAAATCTGCTAGAATATTCAGTTTGTTTATAAATATTGTTTGGGTAAGTAGTTCCACTATATTCGTTAGAACTGTACTTTGGTATATAACATCACAAATAATATCCGTTTTTTTTTTTACGACAATCACGTTTAATTTTTTATTTAATACTCTTCTGATCGTAATTCTGCTTAGCCTCATTAGAAAGCTAAGAATTTTTGCTTACACACGTGACATTTGCACCTTCACTATTTTTTTCCCCATTTTGTATTCAGATAGTTCAATAAGTTTGGCAAGGGTTGTACAACGAGTAAGCTATTTCGTTTATCAAAATGAATATTTTACAAAATTTTTAATTTTTTCTAAATATGGTTTCTACGTAAAATTTATTTGGAAAGGTTTTAGACAAGCTTGAGGGATTAGTTTGGAGGGATAACATGATTTGCTTATGGCATCACATTCAAATGATTATGACGTTTTGATATAAGTATATATAATTACAACCTAGTCTACAAAATAAGAGCGTCGATTCTATAAAATTGTAAAATGCAAATTATTTGTAGCCGCAATTATATATTTTAAATAAATGAGATATTTTTTTAGATAAAAATAATTATGTTGACAATAAGGAAGTTACCTGCGGCCTCGGTGTCAAAAATTCAGCCAAAAATAAATTTAAATTGGAAGAATTTAATTACAGTTGGTGAAGTAAATAATTATAATAATAAAAATATCGTGAGGCTGTGTAGAACGTTCGCTGTATTTCATAATCATACCCATAAATGTAGAAATCCGGTGAGTACTTAATTTATCAAAGAAAATCAGTACCTACTTTTGAATAATCTCACATTAGTAGGCATTATTGAATAACAATAAAAAAAGAATTTTTGGCGGATCTTAGTTTGTCATGTTTTCATGTTTGTCGTGTCAATTTATATTTTATTCATTATCTTGTGTTATTTGACTTTATATTTCGTAATATTAATGGCATTTTACACAATATACTTTGGTTTGGCTTAAAGTTTAAACAAAGTGGCCACCATCTTGTCAGAATATTGAAATTATCACAATCCACTTATAGTATTATTATCTACTTAACAATGGGTGTACTATTCTAGAAAATAGGATGTCAAAAATAAAATGAAAAACCAGATACACAGACTGAATACAAATAAATGAAGTATTTTGTGCTTCTCACTGTAATTATCAAAACTTATAGAGTACTAGCCTCTGCTCGCTACTATGGTACTTACGAATAGTTACTTTGGGGTAACTAACACGTAGCAGAAGCTCTCAAGAGGAAAAAACCCCGATTTTTTAACATTCTTCCATGGTGCTCCGCTCCTATTGGTCTTAGCGTGATGATATATATCTTATAACTATTCTTTACCTCTTTATAATATTAGTATAGATAACAACTAACAGTACTTCAATGATAGTTCATTGGATTTTTTTGATCTGACCTCCATTACTTTTGGTTTCATTTACCAAAATATATATGAATATATGATGTAAAATAATATTCATTTTATTTCAACCATGTTGTGAATAACTTTTTACAGGAACTAAGGTCTGTCCATTCAGAATACAGAGCTGCTTGTTTACTGTTAAAGAGATCAAACTTACCAAGCTTTGTTTCTGTATTCAATCAGTTACATATAAGAGGACTACATACAACACAACCTAATTTAAATAAGCAGGATGACGGTAAAAATAAGGTGAGATTATGTTCATTTCAAATTTGTGTAAGGTTTTTTATTATTTGTTTTTGATATGTTAATAGTAGTTATACAATTTATGCTCTTAAAATAATAGTGTATTATCTGCAAAACTAAGTAAGATATTTATTATAAGGCCTTAATGGTAATCTATGAATATATTATTTTAAATCTATACTAATATATAAAGCTGAAGAGTTTGTTTGTTTGTTTGGTTGAACGCTATGATCTCAAGAACTACAGATCCAATTTAAAAGTTTCTTTTAGTTTTAGTTAGCTCATTTATCGAGGATGGCTATAGGCTACATATCATCACGTTAAAACCAAAAGGAGCTGAGCACTAATGAAGAATGTCTCAAAATCGGGCTACTTTGGAAGCTTCCGCTGCATGTTAATGTCAGTATTATATGCGTTGCCATGGTAACGCGATAACATTCTATCGAAAATATTTTCACGGTTTATTTTGTGTTCCTATTCAAAAGGTTTATTCTACGTTACTTTTGTTTCCAATTTTTAATTATATGTGGTACGTTTATATCGGAAACATTTCTAAAGTTTATTTTGTGTTGCTATTCAAAATGTTTAGTAGTAATAATATTCGTCCAATAAGATAGTCGAAGGAATTAATCCATACTGCCAATTCTGAAGTTGTCAATATAGGTATTTTTCTTCTATGTCCAAGATAATGTTAAGGTATAAGAGCCAAGTACTCTATATAATATTTCATAAATTTTTATATTCTTTATTTTCAAGACAACAGAGTTTACGCTTCGTGGTATTATTTTTCTTTCATTTCACTTATGCAAAATAAACGAACCATATCACATAAAACGTCACAAATTTAACACAATATAGAGACAAATAACACAAGATTATTAATAAAATATAAATCCACTAGATGACAGACTAAAATTCCGCCAAAAACTCCTCAAAAAATTTATTTCTACTTTAGTTTTGTTCCCAATTCTTGATTTGTGATATACTACGTGTAATAAAAGTAAAGTGAGTGTATTTTATATTAGGAATATATGAGATGCTACAAATATCAACATTTTTTTTTTAATTCTATCGATATGTCTGTTGTGTTTTTTTATTTGTTCCGGTAATCTCCGAAACGGCTAGACCTATTTGAACGGGAATTTTACGGGCAAATAAGTAACTAATTGGCTGTTTTATTTTAAACTAGCAGGTTCAGCAGACGTTGCCCGCCCTGATAATAAGACAAACTATACCTATACCTTGCCCAAGAATCATTTTATATATTGTTAAAAACAACATGAAGATGCGTTCTGTAGTTTTTGATCTTATCGCGAACATACATATATACAGACGTGGAATAGGACTTTGTTTTACACTATGTAGTGATAAACTGTTATCCGTGCATTCGTCGTTCGTGTGACGTGCGCTGTACTGGACTCCAAGAATAAATATATACATATGTATATGTATTTATGCCAAAAGGCAGCAAACAGGCTGACGGCCCACCTGATGGTAAGTGGTTACCATCGCCTATGAACAACTGCAACACTAAGGGCATCGCTGTTGTAATTGAAAGTCATATCTTTATATTTGATTTAAATTATAGCAAGGTATGATAATAACTTAATTATATCGACACTATGGACATATTATATTTATATAATAAAAGGTTTAACACATATTGTTCGATAATGTTTAGCTTAATATTTTCATTACTTTCTTATATAGTGTAAGTGAGCACTGAGGGTGATATATAACAGTTTAAAGTTCCAGTTATGTGGTTGATGATAAATCCTATTCCATTCGATTCACTATTAGTATTCACATATATATTGTACACGTTACCTGTTACAGTAGATGATGTGCGTGTGATACTTACAGTTATTTTTGAAAGAGTATTATTGTAATTTACAATAGATGTGTGATCACAATTTTAAACATCTAATATATTTAAAAAATGCGTGCGAAGCCGCGGGTAACAGCTAGTGTAGCTATAAATGTATTAAGTTGTTTTATTAGAAAAGAAAATACTTAAATGTACTTGTGTATGAGAGAACTGTGGCTGGCCAAAGTTACTAATAGAGAGTCCAAGAATGTTCAGAGAGGACAAATTACTTTTGTGCATTACAAAATAAAGTAAAATTCAAAATAAATTTTGTAGAAGTAGCTATAAACTGGGTACCTGTAGTATCATGTCATAGTTTCTGTGTAAAATTGCCAGTCAGTAAAATGTTAACGTAGCAAATAAATATCAACAATAATGGAGACCACCCTAACTAATTAAATATATACTTTTCATTAAAAAAAAAATCTTGTTGTTAAATCATATTCACATTATATTCTATCATAAACATTTTAGGAGAAGAAAGATAAAAAAAATGAAGAAATACCTTCACTCATGATGAAGGCAGTATTCTGGATGTTTACAACGTCTATATTAATTCTATTGAGTTCACTCCTTGTTCCAGGGGACAACACACAGAATGAGGTAAGGTATAGTTATGAATGAAAGTAAAATATTATGTGAATGATAAAGTTGATTTAGAATAATACAATTTTAATATGTATATAAGATTAATATTGGAACAAATAATAAAACTTGTATGTGTTGCTCTGGAAACATAGAAAGATTATTTATTGCATAATAAAT
>JACEII010000031.1:10546501-10709624 GCA_014332785.1 Antheraea mylitta | reverse complement strand
GCTCAATTATATAATTACATAAGTAAATACCCACCTGTAAACATAGAAACATCATTACAAGTTTATCTTTTGAAATTTTACAGCATACAATTTTTCTTTAATATTTTATAGATTACTTACATTTATTTTTAATGTATTTAACATATTTACAGTTTATAAGAAGAGTATGACGAAACGCTATGTAATATTTAATACTTAATACAAGTATATGATGGTATGTTAAGATAACATCAATTAATTAGTTCTATATCCTAAGATGACAATATAGTTTGTGAATATAGTTCAATATGTGGCTACAATCGAAGTCAATACCTGTGTTGACAATACATTCTTGCTGTACCGATATGTGATCTGGCAAACTTATATTTTTCAGCTAATTAGATATGTATCATGGAATGAGTTTGTGTACTCTATGTTGTCTAAAGGTGAAGTTGAAGAATTAATTGTGAGACCAGATATGGAGGTTGTTACGATCATATTACATGAGGGTGCTATAATAAAGGGGAAGAAAGTAAGTTTCTAAATTTAGTATATCAGTTTTAATCTGTATTGAAGTGATTAGACTATCCATACTTATATATACAGTGAAAACCATTTATGGCGACATCATTTAGAACAACATCCAGGTTATATTGACCCAGAACAAAGGTGCCGGCTGAATGCTGTATCTCAAAAACATCAGCGGTTGTTATGACAATCATTTTTTATGACTAAATATGAGTAGCCCCTTCAATGTCATTATAACAGATTTTGACTGTATATTAAAAAATCTATATATACGTAATTTTAGGTATTTCTAGGAATTGTAGATTCACAGGGTCCTAGTCATACTAATCTAGCTTCAAGTTTTAGATATCCAAGAGCAGCCTGTGAGATAGAATATCTCTAAGTTAATTCATATTTGTTATCAAACAACCCTATGTAAAATCCTATATAAACATGTGACTGACTTTTATTCTCATATCTGTTAGAACCACTTATTTGAAGTTATATATCAAAGTAATTTGTTTTATCCAGACTAATCACCGAATATATCATATGAATGTGGGGGATATACATCGTTTTGAAGAGAAACTACGAGAAACGGAACACAGTTTGGGTGTTAAAGAGGGTAAAGATTTTCTTTGTGTTTTTTATTTGTAAAATTTTTTTTTTTTCATACAAAACTATGTGTTTTATAGTAATATCACAGAAATAATTTGCTTATAAGATATAATTGTAACTTAAAGTACCTTCATAAATTATTAGGTGTTCGAGTGATTTATGACAGGAATGGTAGTGTGGCTGGGAAAGTAATAACCACATTACTTATTGGCGCTGTCATACTGTCCTTCTTATATTCTGCTAAGAGTATGAAGATGAATATAAACCTGGGTGGATTTGTAAGTAATTAAATATTGTTGTAAATTATTATGTAAGCTCTTTATTTACCTTTTAATAAAAATAAAAATAAATATTTAAGGAAGTATACAAATATGTAATAACATTTTTATTTTTTAAATTTCTTATGATTTATAGTTTAATTTTTATCTCTATGTTATTACAGGCATATTATGGTTAATGTTTGAATTAAACGTTTTATTGATTATCAAAGTAACTCATATTTTGATGTAGTATAATTATAAAAAAAGATTCATCAAGAACACCAATGTATTTTATTTTAGAGTCAGCTCGGACGTGCAAGGTTCACATTGGTAGATTCCATGAGTGGGCAAGGTAAAGGTGTTAAATTTGAAGATGTCGCGGGCCTAAAAGAAGCGAAAATCGAAGTTATGGAGTTTGTTGATTATTTGAAAAGACCAGAACACTACAAAAATTTAGGGGCTAAAGTAAGTTGATATAAAGTACATTAATAGTGTAGAAATTTAACTCCATACAATATTGCAGGTTTAACACGTGTTGTATTATTCAATTAATACCATATCTATGTTGTTTTATTCAGTTTCTTCTATTCTGCAAAATCTTGGTCGGCACCTTTTTTTGCTTATGTGTAATTTCTTGTATATAATCGTATTCGTGAACAAATGTGTTTTTTTTTTTATTCCTTTATTTAATTATTATCTATTTTTGATTTATTGACGTTATTGTTTTTATTAGCGGTTGTATTTTCATTCTTTATGTTGTAATCCAGAATATCCAGAGTGTTCACGGCCCATTATACCATCATATCTATGTTAGGAATAATTATGTTGATTATTTTCAAAATTATAAAATTTATATATTGTGCTGTATATATATTTTTTGTATATAGTATCAAAACCACTTAGCTGTAACAGTAAATAATATATTTTGACCATATAGTTATGTTCTGGATGTTTGTAGAATTCCATATTAAAAACTATATTGTAATAGAACGCTACACTAATTTTGATGTTTGTAATTATGTTTTATTCCTTAATACATCATGTCGATTTCAGGGGAACCAAAATATATTTTTTATTAATTTATTTATAAAATATTCCTAATCAATCTTAAACTTTGCTGTTGTTCAGGTGCCTAAGGGTGCTTTACTGCTTGGTCCACCTGGCTGCGGAAAAACCTTGTTGGCAAAAGCGGTAGCCACAGAATCTAACGTGCCTTTCTTGTCCATGAATGGTTCCGAGTTCATCGAAATGATTGGTGGCTTAGGCGCTGCCAGAGTAAGGTGTGTATTATCTCATGTTGCTAGATTTTTTATTCTAATAATCTAACCCCTAAATACAGATTGCAAATAAAAGCTATCATGAAAAATTGTTGGAAATAGTTTAAACTAATAAAATGATTGTTTCAATCTCCACATATATTGTATACTAAATTTTGACATAGTTAAGCTAAAAATGCAACTTTTAATTCATGCCATTATTAGGCTTGAATTTGTAATGAATTTTTATCTTAGTTTTTATTCTATATACAGAGTTTGTGGCTTATGTATAAATATCAGGAATTGTATACGTTACATACAAACACATTCTACAGATTATCCAACATAGATATACCAACATTCGTTTCACAGAATGAAGATCAATTACAAAAATAGGCGCTTAATATTTGACTTTATTATCTAGTGAATTACAAAACTGATATATACTCAACATCAGGTGCTTTACGCAAAAACGTGCTGTTGTAATAATAAGGAAAGCAATGAATCACACCGTGCCGCGCGGTCCCTACCGCTTCCCTTTGTTCGACTGTGCGACGTTCCGATTATAAGCAGTTACATAATGAATAACCTTGAAATCGCCCCCTTTAATGTTGTTCATTGAACCTAGATGTGATTTTTTTACGTTTAAATGTATTGTTCTCATACTTATACAATTTATAGAACTAGCTTTAACTAAGGTTCTCTTTGTTGTTTATTAGTATCTATTTGGAAATTATTATGTTAAATGTGATCAAAAACTACAAAACGGTTTAAGCGTGTTAAACATTAAACAGTCACCTGGTATATAGATTTCAACCTTGATTTTATTTCATTAGGGATCTCTTCAAAGAAGCAAGTTCACGTGCACCCTGTATTATTTATATCGACGAAATGGACGCTGTGGGTCGTGCAAGATCCTCAGGAGCAGCTTCTTGGGGCCCCGGTGGAGGCGAGGGTGAGCAGACCCTCAATCAGCTACTGGTGGAAATGGACGGAATGAAAAGTCGTGAGGGAGTCGTTGTTTTGGCCTCGACCAACCGAGCTGATGTTTTAGACAAGGTATGTTCAGTTTTATTATGATGGTTTTTATTAAATCATGCTGTATAATAATTATGTCCATAAATACCTATGAAAAATTTCAAGACAAATTGGCCACTTTGAACTTTTTCGATTTTGAAAAAACTGTCACAATAAATTGAATTTTGATAAAGTTATAACTTTCTGAAAGAGCTGCGTCTTTTTTTTCAATTTGGATAACACTCTTATAGGCTAAGAAACAATGAAACACTTTCAGTCAAATAGAAAAAGGTCGGAATCAAAAACGGTCGATTTGTAATTTAAAATACCTCATTATATGAGATATGTCTCAAATACAAAAAGAACGTGTTACAGAAGGTTTCATGCCAAAAGTGTGCATGGTTTTTTAATATTTTGAATATTTCTTCTTAAGCTTATAAAAACTAATGACAGAAAAAAATTTTATTTCTTTTATAAAGTATAATTTAGGAAATACAAAAAAGAAAAAATAATTCCTAATCATTTCATTCGAAAACTATGAAATAACTACCCTATTTACTGATGTATTTATTACCTGTGGTAATCTTTTTTTTAATCGTAGGAGGCAAACGAACAGATGAGACACCCAATGTTAAGTGGTCACCACCGTCCATAGGCTCTTGAAACTCCAGGGGAGTTGCAATATGTTGGGGGAGGAGGGAGAAGAAGGAAAGAGAAAAGGGAAGGGGAGGGTAGGTGAATCTCTGGCGCTCTCACTGACCGAACGAAACAAAACAATGCAAGGACTGTTACTTCAATCATGTTACAACGGTAGCAATGGCCATATGAATGTGCATTTAAATTGTTGTAATATTTATTTTTAAACCTGTTACAAAGTTCTTTATGTCTAATTAACTATATATATATTTTAATTACAGGCGTTACTTCGTCCTGGCCGTTTCGATCGACACATTCTTATCGATTTACCAACATTAATTGAACGGGAAGAGATATTTGAGAGACATTTAAAAAATATCGTGCTGGAAGAACTACCCCCGTATTATGTTAAGAGGTAAGCTAATAATTGGTCACACTTAAATTTATTTTCCTAAAAACGACTCGGATGCTTAATATATATGTGTATGTTAACTAGTGGGCAAGGCAGGCGTTGTCTCGCCCTAATAATAAAAAAAAAACTTGACAAGTTATATATCTAAACCCTCCTCATGAATCATTTCATCCACTGGTGAGAATCGTATGAAAATCCGTTTAGTAATTTTCGAGCTTATCACGAACAGACAGACCTGACAAAGAACTTTGCTTATTAGTATGTAGTGATATCAAATATGAATGTAATAAATTAGAAAGAACTTGAGAAAGAAGAAAATTTAAATCCATAATTTATTTGATTAAATTATTGGGATGGATTCAATTTTTAGTTTTGTGTTTTGTAGTTGATGCTTGCGAAGGAGAAGAAATAAGTTTTATTTTTATAATTATTTACTTTATTGTTTCTATTTGTAGCCATCGCATTCATCCTCGTTGGGCATTAAAAGAAAATATCGAATCAAAAAGTAGACAAGACTAGGGCCATCTAGGAAAAACTCCATCATTGAATGATTAAAGACAATTGTAGAAGTGATATATTCGTGCATTGGAAAATAGTTATGTTCATTAAATATTACTTACACTATTGGCTTTTTGCATATCTTTGTAACAGTTGAAATTGTCTTGTCCTTACTTATTTTAAAGTTATCATATAGGGAAATCGTCTAGGTTTATCGTCGTTATATCCACGTGGTTGTTTAACATAGATGGTAGAGGCACGCTGAAGCTGTAACTGGTTTTAGCATAAATGTGTTGGCTCGCCCCCGGTACTGCCACCTGACACACAGAAACACCGACGTGAACTAACAGTGCACGCATTGTTGCGTTTCGTTCGGTCAGTGAGAGCACTGAAGACTCACCTCCCTTACCTCCTCTCTTCTTTCTCTTCCTCTCCTTTATCACCCATACGACTCCTCTGATGTTGCTAGTGTCTATGGACGGCGGTGATCACTTAACATCAGGTGATACGCCTGCTCGTTGGCTTCCATGATATAAAAAAAAACATCAAAAGAGATTCTGGTCAAAAGCTAAAAAGTATTAAAAAAATGGTTTTCTCCAGATTGGCGTATCTAACGCCAGGGTTCAGTGGTGCGGACATAGCGAATGTTTGCAACGAGGCTGCGTTACACGCAGCGAGGCATAAACAGAACATCGTAAAGGCTGCCGATCTTGAATATGCCGTTGAAAGAGTCGTCGGTTAGCATAAACACTGTATTTTTTATATTGATTCACATATAACACTATAATTAAATGATATATTAACACACAGCCAAAGCTACTGGGTCTGGAGTCGTAAAACTTGTAGGCAGATATATCTTTATATATCTAAAATATGTTTTAGACTAGGTGAGCGGTAAAGAAAGATTTATTAGTTAATTCAACCCCTAACGTAATCAATAAGAGGATTAAAATTTATATGAAATTTTGTCATTTTTGTAATTAGATCTATGAGTGTTGGTAGTTAGCGATTTAGTTATAAAGTAAGAAGAGATATGTTTTTTTATGTGAAACATCTATAGGCGAGGGTAAACTTGATTGTTGACCTGGCGCGACGTGGCGACGCAAAACATGAACTTTGCCCATAAACGCAATACTTAAAAACATTTGCAACCCTATCTGTATGTAGTGTTTTGTTGTACGTACTGACGGCCTAGTGCCCTTTGATAAATGCCACCATACCAACGCACCAGCGCCTAGTTGAATTTTTGTATTTAATAAAAATGAATATTTATGTAATAAACTAAATAAACAGTCACTATTTCATGTAACAAATTTATAATGCTTTATTTTTTCAATATACTATAGCTGATTCCTGTTGTAACTTTATGCATATAACTTGTACAAAACAACATTGATGTTTCAAATCTACCAGGCTTTCCATCAAAGCTTAATTTTTTATAGTTTCTTTTAATTACCAATTTAATAAATCTTAATACAAAATCTTACACAGTTCTTTATAAAGATGCAAACGCAAGCGAAGACGCCGGCGGCTGTTAATATAGATATAAAATAAAGATAAGGATAGTTACTAAAACAAACTGCTCAATATAATCCTGGCTACAACGAAGCCGATTCTGCTTAGTTTTCAAAACCTGTGAAAAAATGTAAATATGTATATAAATAAATATACATTTTCAATGAACACACTTATGTACCAGGTGGAACTGAGAAGCGAAGTCACGCTATGTCTCCGGCAGAGAAGAAAATAGTCGCGTATCACGAGTCAGGGCATGCCCTAGTAGGCTGGTTGCTTGAACACACCGATGCCTTATTGAAGGTCACTATCGTACCCAGGACTAATATGGCGCTTGGTTTCGCTCAGTACACCACATCAGATCAAAAATTATATTCGAAAGAAGAGGTATTTTTAATCCATAATAATTAAGAACAAATATTTCTTTTCAAATGGAGGAAATAAAACAACATATTCATTTTTTTTTCTCTCGAACTGACTATGCTATTGGTCTTGCAAGGCCTTTACAGTTTCATCGGATTACCAACATTTTTGTAGTTTATGACTGTGATACTACAGGGTGACGTTATACAAATCATGTATTACGAGTCGGTTTTCATTTTTTTTTTTTCGAATTTCACTACATTATTGCCATTGCAGAGCTTTCATAGATTGCCGGACTACCGGGACCTTCATATTTTTTTTTTCTCGAACTGACTACGCTATTGGCCTGAATTCTTTGGCCTTTACAGCTTCACCGGACTACGGGGCCCTTGATAGACTTTGCAACGACTCTTATATATTTCTTATCCTTACAATTAGTACGTGGTCAAAACCTTGACTTCATTATGCTCTCAGCTAATATTATACATTTAAAATTTCTAACGGAATCTTATTACGACTTTAGTGTTAATTTCACAGAACCTTTAATTCGTAACACGTGAGATACAATATACAAAAGAAAGAGAAAGGTATATACAGACCCTGTTCTAGAATAATGAAAAACTATCTTTTTATTGAAAGCGGCTTATTTTTAAGGGGTTCTTAATTTAATAATCATTGGACCTTGGATTTTAATTATGCATCAGAGAGCTCTTCAAAATCGAATAGGAAATGTGATAATGAGGTATGGGAAGGCTTATGACGGTCTAAGTCTAGATAGGTATAGCTAGGACAAGTATGTCCTTGTGCATTTTTTTAGAGTATTATTTATTTCTGTTGTATTTTTATAGAAAATAATGATTATAATTAAAATATATTGTTTTTATTGCTCGTGTGTAGTGTATACTGGCTAAGCGAGATCTGCTGATAAGTTTTCTTTACAGTTATTTGACCGCATGTGTATGGCGCTCGGTGGCAGGGCATCTGAAGCCATTACGTTTAACTCTATCACCAGTGGAGCTCAGAATGACCTCGAAAAGGTCACCAAGATAGCTTATGCCCAGGTACAAGTATCACAGAAGCATATGTTTGGTTAGCAATTTAATATAAATTCAGTTTTTTTTCTAAACGAGTTGGAAAAGTGAAATTTAGGCAGTAGTTTTATTTTAATGGCTTAGAGAGTTAGTAAGAAGTGATTTCTTGAAATTCAACCTATAAGTGGATCAACGTGGTTGATACAGATTGTATGAGGGACATATATTTTTCACCCTTTGATTTTAAATCTAACACAGTGGCTTCGTAACTGAAATAACTAAATTCCTATATTTCTTTTGACAGATTTCGTCCCCTAAGCTTGAAAATAAATTCTGAAATTATTATCTTGGTCTAGTTAGACATTTATTTAGATTCTTTTAGGTACTTTATTTGTTATGGATTTACAGTACAAAATTTAATTTCATTTTCTAACCTTGTAACATTGATGTTTTGACTTATTATCATCTACTAATGCGGGCGAAACCGCAACCTAAAGTTAGTTATTATATAAACAGTTAAATACAAAATATTCGTTTTTGCCGTTCTTGTTCTCCGTACATGTTTTTTTTTTCGATCTGACTACGCTATTGACTTAGCAAGGTCTTAACAACTTAACCGGTCTACTAAGGCGAGCGATTAAGGCACTCAGCCGTTTTATTTGACAACTAGCTCAAAGATGCACGGCACACCTCATGGTGACAAATGTAAAATGGCTATTTAACCTTTTATTAATTTCAAATGTTGTTTTGTCCTTAGGTCAGAGTATATGGTATGTCACCGACAGTTGGTTTAGTGTCTTTCCCGGATTTAAAGGAACACGGGAAGAGTCCTTTCAGCAAAACCATGAAAAACTTGATCGATTTAGAAGCAAGAAAAATCATAGCCAGGGCTTACTATCGCACGGAGGAGTTATTACGAACAAATCAGAGTAAACTGAAAAGCGTAAGTATAGAATTTTATAGGAATTTTATTTTCAGTTTGGTGGGTCTCAAACGATAAATCTTTGACGTCACCTATAGTTTAGCCAAGCGGGTACAATAGAATACGACATACTCTTTCACGGGCGATCGGAGTGTGTGAGATTGAACGCGGGAAAGCGCGTACTTAAATTAACGAGTGACTTGTGGTTTCGCTGTTCACGCGCTCTCTTTCCTGCGTGAAGGGTTTTCACGCGTGAAAGAGCGGTTCGTGTAAGGGCAGTTAATGATATGCAACACTGTAGTACGGTGAAGCTGTTAAGACCTTGTTAGGTCGATAGCGTAGTCATTTCGAGAAAAAAAAAAGATATCCAACATTAATATTTGAATTAAAATGTCGTGAGTCCGAAACTTTATTATGGTATGCAGGTTGAATACAAAGGAATGTTTTCTTAATCTTACCAATGTTATATAACGTCTTTGAATTTTATCGTCGATACGTTTCGTGTCACATAAATTATTGCTATTTTTATATAACGCATGATAAATGTTGTTATAATTATGAGGACTTGAGAAACGCGCAGTATTGAATAAATGCAGAATTCCCTATCATAGGTACCGTTAAACAAATAAATTGTTTAGTCGCGGTCAGATCCTGACACTTCCACAGATTATCTAATAATAGATCTTTATATCCATAATTTTTTTGGAATACGTTTTTTTACATATCTTTTTTCAGCTTTCAGAAGAACTCTTGAAAAAAGAAACTCTTAATTTCAAAGAAGTCGAATCTATACTTGGACCTCCGCCTTTTCCTAGGAAAAAGTTTATCGATCCAGTCGAATTTGAAAATAACTTGAAGAATTTGGAAAAGGCGGCTACGACTGAAGACAACGCAACAGTAGGAGCTCCTTCTGCCAAACCTGATCCTCAACCTGGCCTCTAATATATAAATAAATGAACATTTAAATTATGTACATAGTTATTTCATTTAAATTAATAAAATCCTGAAGATAACTCCTTATAAATAGAAATAAAAAAGAATTGGTTCAAGGAACCAATTTTATACCCATTATATCTGTCTGCAGTAATCTTAATAATATAATGATATGTAAAGATGAAAAATACATAAGCGCTACACCGCTTGCCCCACTTCAGTTCGGCAAGTAAACACCTTTGAATGCATATTGCTTATAAAAATGGTAGTTTCTAAACACTTTAATAACTTTGTAATAAATGAAGTTATTGTGACAATTTCTTTTTAAAACGAAGACCAAATAAACGTTTAAAAAAAAATGGTCGAAATTTATTCAGTTGTTTTTGAGTGATGCGCGCCACCTGTCATTTTTATTTTTAAAAGATTAGAAGTAAACGGTGAAATAACAAAATATATTATTTATATACTGCAAATTTAGATGATAATTTTTATATGCCGCGGTTTCGCATGAGTGCGAAGTACTAATATGCCGTAAAATTTATAAACGCTGTAAAGAACATGTTTCGAGAAAAGTTCGGTCAAATTTGAAATTTTCCGCAAGGATTAGTATATCTCTATAAGTAAATTTCTTCTGTGCGTGTGTGTGTGTGTGTGAAATTATAGGCCGATTTCTGTACTGCCGTCCTTAAGCAATTTTTTTGTAAAGATTATGCTTAAGCAATTAACAGCATATTTTAACGCTCAAAAGATTCTAGATGGTCGACAGTTTGGTTTCACAAAATCAACTACTGACGCTGGTGCAACGCTACTTAGTCCTATTTTTCGAGCTTGGGAGGGGTCGCAGGACGCTATTGGTGTGTTCTGTGATCTGTCTAAGGCTTTTGACTACGTTGACCACAGTACCCTTATTTTGAAATTAAAATACTATGGTGTTTGTGGAGCTTCTCTCGACCTTCTGGTCTCCTATTTAGAAGATCGCTATCACAAAGTTAGTGTAGATGGGACAACGTCAGCGGGATCATTGACTCGAATCGGCGTCCCACAGGGTTCTATTTTAGGGCCGTTTTTATTCTTGGTATACATAAATGATCTACCGCTAGTGGTTGATAACTGTGCTGACATGGTTCTTTTCGCGGACGAAACTTCACTTATATTTAGGGCAAAAAGAATAGATTCAGAGCTTATGGATCTAAATAATACCTTAAATAAAATTTGCGATTGGTTTACATTAAATAATTTATTGCTTAATGCCGACAAAGCAAAATGTATAAGATCTACTTTGCCTAATGTTCCGCATACTCATAGTAGAATTAAGATCGTTGGGAGTCTAGTAGGTTTAGTTGACAATACTGTGTTCTTGGGTATTACACTTGATTCGAAATTACAATGGAGTCCTCATGTAAAAAAAATATCGTAAAAATTAAGCTCTGCTGCGTTCGCAGTACGAAAGATCCGCCAGTTAACAGATATTGCCACTGCCAGGTTGGTCTACTTCGCTTACTTCCATAGCTTAATGACTTATGGTATTTTGTTATGGGGTACAGTAGTTGAGGTGGAAACCATATTCCTATTACAAAAACGAGCAGTTCGAGCAATTTATAATATGGGGATTCGCGAATCACTAAAGACTAAGTTTCAGGAATTCGGTATTGTAACTATGCCCTCCCAATATATTTTTGATAATTTAATGTATGTCCGCAAAACTTAGCTGGATCAAGTAAAAGACCAACATAATTTAAATACTAGAAACTGCAACAAGTTGGTCATTCCATGCTTCAGGCTTACGAAGTCCAATAACAGTTTTTTAGGTAATAGTGTTAGGTTCTATAACAAAATCCCTAAACAAGTTACCGATTTGACGAATAGTGAGTTCAAGAGAGTGTCAAGCGGGTTTTAATATCTAAAGGCTATTATAGGGTGGACCAGTATGTGAAAGATTGTGACGTCTGGAAATAACGCTCCTCTCTGCAAATCCACTGAAAACTTTGTAAAAGTATGTAACATGAAAAGATTAACCAGATCGAGTTTCTTGCCGGTTCTTCTAGATGACTGGGTTGTTTTCCGAACCGGTGGTAGCTTTGACTTTCATAGGCGCCTTCTCAGGGCCTAAATTAAATAAAAGATATTTTGATTTGATGTCACCGAACTCTTCCTAAACGGCTGGACCGATTTTGATGAAATTTTGTGTGCGTGTTCCAGTCGATCCAGGAATGGTTTAGATCCAGCAAGTATCTGTAGATCTGAAGATGGACTCGGAAGGTGGCGCTGCGGTTGCCTTTTATAATCTTTTTTAATGATCAAAGCAGGACAACGTCCGTAGTGACCGCTAATATACATATAAATATTTATGTTCTCTACTGCGTTTGTAAATTGTGAGGCAGTAATGGAATATCGGTAAGTATTCAAACTGTTATCTTTTTTTTTCTCGACCTAACTACGCTATTGACCTAGCGCTTAACTAGCGCTTAAGACACTCAGCCGATTTAAACTGTTATCTAATATTTGGGGTTTCTATATTTAGGCTTCATCAAAGTCATAGAAACTGCATAAGAATCTCCATAGCCTTTTTTTTGTTGTGCTTAACTATAAATCGATGATATCTTCTAAAATATTCATTAAAATGGTATGCCGCAAAATTCTCAAGACAAGCTCAAGTTAACTAAAATATTGAATTGGCTAAGGATTAATATTATGTCGGTCAAAATAGCGTTTTTAATATTACATAAAAGACAGATTATTACTGTGGATTATAGCAGAGGTAGTATATCCGGAACTTATTTGAAATGCACAATTCCCTATTACATCTGGTAGGTGTACCTCATAACATTTAACCAGCGATACCAATGTAAACGCCTAAAATCATCTTACGACTTCACTAGAATACATCGACTTTATTATACATATAAGTATAATATAAATACATGTATTATACATGTAAACCTTTCGGAAGAAATTATCTAAACGATAGTAAAAAGTGTATCGAAATTGAATGCGTATGTTAGCTACCGACCTCCGGTACCGCTCGTCATATTCAAGACACCGAGATACTAGCGCCACGTATTAGAGATACGCATTGATACTAGCGCCAAGCGCCAACATATAAGAGAGACACACTAACATTAGCGCCATTTTATTAAAGATACATAAATGAGAATAATGATATAGATTTCAATGAGACATAAATAGGAATTGATATTATTCATTTATTACTTGCATAACATTAATTTTATCATAATAATAGTAATTGCTTTGACTGCCATAGTTTTACCTCTAACGGGATAGATGTCAGTTTGGCCTCAAAGGGCTAGATATCGCTACTCTATACACATAGTTGTATGTCTAAACATATTTCAGATACATAAATAACAATGATTTTATATAGAATTGAAATACGTAAAGAATATTAATTTGTTCGTTAATTATTATCTTTGTGTTACTTAAAACATATAGCATAATTATAAGTAAATGGTAATTGCTTTGATTTATATAGTACGTCTTATGTATTATATAGTTCAGCCTATAAAAGGCAAGATGTCGGTGTTATCTACGCATTCTTTTGTGAAAAGTACTGTAAGCCATAACTCTGGGCAAATAAAGAGTGAAAGTAATTACTTAGTATTTATTGGCATCCTGACTGAATCGACTATGTCTTATACACCTGCTAACATGTAGTATAAAAAATTAAGAGAAGAACGTATAAAGGCAGACACGGAAAACGACTTTTAATACTCGTAGATATATTTAAATAATTGTCTTAAGCCCCAGTAATTTCATGGACGATAACTGTAGACAAATTTAGATTTAAAGTTGTCAGGCTTGATAAACATAAATTTTGAGTTCATATTCATTATATAAAATTGATATACTTTTCTGATTTATAGAAGAGGAAGTATAAAGATATATCTATACTCATCTGTTGTCCTATTACATACATTGGTGTGATATTAGATTTTTTTAAAGATTAAATATGGATATTTAAGAATCAATCTCTTATAATCAAATCTATGTATAGATATTGACCGATACTAAATGGATTTATATTTTTTTTGTATATAACAGCGGAACCATAAAGAATTAAAATCTAACAAGATTTCATCTCTTAACTAAACAATTTTTACGAAGGTTCCATAAGGTAAAAGAATTAGAGTTATGTTTATAAATAACCAGCTCGCCTCTCGTTTTGTTATATGATACAAAATAAAAACGAATTCTTTTATATTCGAACCAACTGTCTGCTTTCAGCATGTGTGCTTCAAGACATCGTGATAACAATGGAATTATAAGTGTGCGTGTAAGGTTGTCAGAGTAACGAAAATGCTGTGTGCTTGGCAACCTCATGACAACGCTGTAGATATACATATGCAAGCGTGTGCGTGTAAGCTTGCCAGAATAATACTGTGTGCTTGACAACCTTATAACATTGTGTAAATACGTGTGGCAGTGTGCGTGTAGAGATACTAGGAAAATAGAAAATAAATTTCGCTGTTTTCATTGGATAAATATATCAATCAGTTGGTGCAGTTGTTAATTCAATCAATAAATGGGTATATATTTGTTTGACATCAAAGATTCCAATAACTTCTAAGTATTTCCAGTATTTGCAGAACCTTTGTTTTTTTTTTAGTCAAGGAAGCTTCGAAGCTTCCTACGAACAATTTATTCCTTGCTACACGGAATTTTAAATCTTTTAAGATCTTCGTTGAAATTGTATGCTGTAACGGCCAATTCTGATGTATATTAAATCTCCAAGGTATCGAACACGCTTAGTTGAATACGGAGTAATATCATAATTCAATCAAAATGGATCCGCTTATAAACATTTTAAAATAATAAGTCAAACACTTTATTTAGAAGTAAAAATATTTAATGTGGGGTTTCATTAAGAGAAACACATTATACCATTGACTATTTTAAATAGACAATTCCGTAGTACGTTATTATATATATATTAGATAGATATAGAAAGTAGAGTACAATTATTCTAATCAAGACCAAAAAGGTTTTTACGGGAGTTTACAATCTCAAGACTTGGAAAGCTTTGAAGTTAAAAAGAGATAACGTACTACGGAATTGTCTATTTAAAATAGTCAATGGTATAATGTGTTTCTCTTAATGAAAACCCACATTAAATATTTTTACTTTTAAATAAAGTGTTTGACTTATTATTTTAAAATGTTTATAAGCAGATCAATTTTGATTGAATTATGATATTAATCCGTATTCAACTAAGCGTGTTCGATACCTTGGAGATTTAATATACATCAGAATTGGCCGTTACAGCTTAACTTAGTATGTAGGTCGTTTCGGAGACGATAAATCGATCTACCCAAATTTCATGAATAGAAAACTTTTTTTAACTGAGTTTTCAGGCAATGAAAAAAGATATTTAGAATATAAAGGTAAATTTCGACGTCGCTGTCAATAGTTCAGATGGAAATCGGCTGTTCCGTATAACCCCAGTTCGAATCCGAGTGACAGCAAAAAAGATCTTTTTCAAATATTTTTTTTTGTCAATATACTAATTTTGTGAAGCAAACCTAACAGTTTCTTTTAATTTAAAAGTGTTTTTTTTTAAGAATCTAGCTAGGCTCGGTTGCCCAGTTACTGTATTACTATATGCATGAAGTATATAAATAAACCTTTCGAAAAATATTCTCCATATGATTGTGGAAACCGAGGACTGTGAAAACTGGTTCAAAATCAATTGCGTAGTTTAAAAACAAACGGAACACTAATATATATGAAATCAAAATCAAGATCATAAAATACTTTATTCAGTTTAGGCTCTAATAAGGCACTTATGGATGTCAAAAACTACCACCGGTTCGGAAACAACCCAGTCATCGAGAAGAACCGGCAAGAAACTCGATCTGGTTTATCTTTTTAATATATATAATATTTAGACTATATTACATACATAACGTAAACGTTTTTAATGGATGCAGAGAGATGAGTCAATTCCAGACATCACTATCGTTCACATACTGATCCACTCTATAATAGCCTTTTGAGACCAAAACCCGCTTGACATGGCGCTTAAATTCACAATCCGGCAAATCGGTAATACCCTTTGGAACTTTGTTATAGAACCGTACACTATTTGCCAAAAAACTATTACTTGTTTTACTAAGTCTAAAACATGGGATAACCAGTTTATCACGGTTCCTAGTATTTAGACTATGCCGGTCTTTTACGAAATCCAGTTTATCAAGGTTCTTTCGGACATACATTAAATTATCAAGAATGTATGCGAGAAAGCAAGAAAAGCGAGTATGTCTTGTAATATTTATTTTATGATACTGATTCGTAATTATCGATAATGGTTGACAAAAATTATAATAAGACGAAATAGGTATATTAAAACGCACAACGCAGCTAATGTATGACACTCTCTTAGAATTGACAAAAGTTACATAACATTTGATTTTTTGTCTTATTTGATTATCGGCGATCTTTCCATTATGTAGGTACTATTTACTCAAATATATGCTTATACAACTGAAGTCTACGCCAAATTTCATTAAAATCTATACATTTATTGCGTCGTGTTTGATTGTCAAATTTTCAAACAAGTTTATTTAAAAATCACATAATATATTTAAGTAGGTATATATTAGGCATAAAGAAAAAAATATGTGGAGAGTTGGGTACAATTATAGGGTTTGCATTTAACTATACTGTATGTGACGACTCGATAACAATACTAGAGAAATACATATGTAAAAGATTGCCAGGACAATGAAATTATCTATTTTTATAAACCTATAACACTTCAGCGCTGTAGTTATTGATTCATTCGTCATTCAGACACCATTGTTGTAATATACATTAAAGTTATAAATACACATCTCCCCTCCCCGCCCCTCTCTCCCCATTCCCCCAAACACAGGTTGGCAA
Organism: Antheraea mylitta; assembly: GCA_014332785.1. Taxonomy (NCBI): domain Eukaryota; kingdom Metazoa; phylum Arthropoda; class Insecta; order Lepidoptera; family Saturniidae; genus Antheraea; species Antheraea mylitta. Next base: position 10,692,780 of record JACEII010000031.1, on the reverse strand, counting down.
CGCACTTGAGACTCCTCTGGGGTTGCTAGTATCTATGGATGGCGGTGAACGGTTACGGACAGGCGACCCGCATATCCGTTTGCCTCCAATATGCTATAAAATATATTTATACATAGCCGTAATAATTTTGGATACTTTCGAATTGAATGCACCGCGCTCGCCAACGCGTTCTCTTTTTTCACAATTCTAATCTAACCATAACCAAACCAAATCGAGATAAAAGAGCAGTGTTTTGAGGGTCTGCATTTGAAATTTGCATCTTGATAGGCTGGGGAGGCGAGAGCAGCGGACAAAAAAGGTTTAAGAGGAAAGTAATAGTTACCGAGATATTCATAATCAAAGTTGTAAGGTTATGGGTCACCTTCGAACAATTATTGGCGATTTTGTATATTACCAACTTGATGATTTTTAAGTTAGAACAGTTTCGTCTCGGTATGGTTAGGTTAGGTTATTCTTGTGAAAAAAGACATCGCGAGCCAGCCGCGGTGCATTTAATACGAAAGTACCCGTGTATATTTATTTGTGTGTGTTTTGTAGGAAAAACTCGATTCAGTTAAAAGATCTAATAACAAAAGTAGGAATTTTAAATGGATACAATTTCCAAGATTAACCCAAATAAAAGAAATATATAGCTATTGATTACTTTATTAATGAATAAACACCGATCATATATTGTTACTACAATCAAAACTAAAATCTAGACATTAAATTACTACAATGTTTCTCTGTTACATAAATCAATTTCGAAAGACATCATGTCATAATTCGAATTATTTTAGTTTCACAAAATTGTATACATTAATCGGTGCTTAAAATGTATTATTTTGGTTACTCATGAAAGTATTAACCATAACTACACTACATACAAGTATATATTATTTTAAAAACGGTTTCCAAAATCTATAATAACTGCGTGTAAAGATACCTCGCCGCAAGTAAATAAATTCGTAGTTTCTAGTATAATACTAGGATACAATTGCATATTTTACAACATATTGTGTAAAAATGCTTTTTTCGCCTGAACACAGAAATATGATCATGTTACAATATTTTCATGACCATAATAGTTTTGCCGTTATCGCTGTCAATTTAGTGCCACGAATATCTGTGTATTAACTTCGATCCCTCTCGATTGTTAGAGAGTTTGCATTCTATAACTATTTGTATATAGGCCAATTATTTATAACCAAAAAGAATGTATGCTCATTCGTATTAAATCCATTTGCCGCGTATTTTAGCAAAACTATAATAGTTACTCGTGGCTGAATCAATAATGGGATTTAATTTAACTTTAAAAAATATTTTGTATTGTGAACGAAATTGAACAAGGACAATGTTGTTAAGTAAACATATTTCTAGGAAATCGAGAGACAAATTATTTATTAATCAACTACCAATCATCGTTAATTATTTGCGCGACAAGCTTAAACGTTCTAAAAAATGATTTATACGATTTATTTATTTAGCTTTGTAGCAACTGTTTTCTTTATTGCATCAGTTTTTTTCTTATTTATTTTATTTGGTACAACATTAACAAGATCAAGTTTAAAAATATGTATAATTGAAATAAAATAAAAAATTAAAAAATGTTAAGTACGATGTACACGACTTAAAATTTCAAAATATTTGATTTCAGCATTTTCAATTCCCAAATAAGATAAAGTTAAAAATAAAATAAAAATACATTTTAATACTCAAACAAAATATACATTTGAAGTTATTTTTATATTTGTAAATGTAGCTCGCACGGTGTGTTTTCACGAACGTACTGACGACTCGCGTATGTTGGTTTATATTTATTAGTTACTGTTTTCTGGTTTGTAAAATAGTGTATACGTAAACAAAAACGTGGTGCCGTAGTGTAAGTGAAGGATGCTGCTGTCATTCTTGAAAACAAATAATATCACACAAAAGAATATTTTATTAATAAAGAAATGAGTAAAAAGTGATGCCAGTTCTATTTCTAATGTATTTATCGTTTTGGTAAACCACTTCTCTGGTCCGTGAACACACACTTTCAGATTTTTTTTACGTATACTATACATATTACGTATACATCAGGTGATAATTAGAAAAATGGATATATGATAAAAATATTGTGCGTAAAATTGTGAATTTTACGATAAACATCTGCCTAAACGAAATTACTTTAAAGGTACATCGAACTCAGTTTCGTATTAAATGTAGACAAAAATCATTATAACAAAAATAATATCTAATAAAAAAATTAAGTAACAAAAGAGCTGCATTACATATTATTTTACCGAAGAGACTAGTCATAGGCAAGGAATTCTTTGTACTGATTTTTTATTTACAATTTCTGAAAGTTATTTATTTAAGTAATTAGAAAAATCAATATCAAGTTGATTCTTGTTAAAAATATACTTCAGAAGTTTACGTAATTTAGTTTATTTTGTATTTATATGCACCGTTATATTTATTATATTTTCATTGTAATTATGATTTTTAAAGACTATATTGCACTTCTTCTTACAATAATAAATAGTCAATGAAAATGCTGAACAGAAATGTAATAAGGAACATAAAATGCGACTCATTTTCAACTTACAACTAATTATTGTAATATATTTTAATTAATTCTCAGATCTAAATTATATATTAATTTAATAAAATATCAGTACACGTGATCCGTCTCATAAAATTATACAAAGTTCATGTTACAAGTTACATTTATCAGATCAGTTTTATAGGTGAAAAATGTGGTACGCTTTGTTTTGGCAATTGTTTCTGGCATTTTAATAGCGTTTCTCTCATATCATATATATTTTTTGAGATAAAAAGAAGCGGATTAAATATCTTACGTGGAAGCCAACCTGCTTGCGGTGCGGCCATATTAATAGGAGGAATTCAGTATTACCATATTTCACGACATCTTTACTTCTTAATTTAGGCCTATTACTTTTAAATCCCAAATATGTACCTACAAACAATTATATTCGCCGGCTTTACCAATCACGAATCTTTTTTTACGTTATTTTGTATCTTGAAATCACAAAGGTAAGGTAAGCAGAAACTACTACTGGTTTCTACTTAATATAACAGTGACGAGTACATACTGAACACTACAAGTTATTTGAAGTCTACTACACAAAGATCAGATACAACAGAAGTGGAGTTTGGAAAAGGGTTATTGGAATATATGTAATATCGTTAAAGGTGGTACAATATAAATAGTTATATTTTGTATACACGACTAAGAATTATTATTGAGCACATGCTTATCTTACATATACTAACAAATTGATTATTAATTCCAATACATTCAATTCGTACGACATCTAAGAAGAAAGCGTCCAATATATCGCATACTGATTAAAATATTGATAACGCGCATTATCGTAGACATAAACTTTTAACACAGTTACTTAAATTACAGTTAAGTAAACTGTTTATATTTCAAAGAATCAAATTTAAAATGTACGAGATGTATTCTATTAATTAAATATGTATTTTAAGTTCAAACTACTAACAGGGTAAGTCATAATTGTTGACGAAATATAAATAAAATAAAATATCATGAAACAATTCATATAAATAATATGCTTTGCGTTGCTTACTGCATTCCATAATATTTTAATACTGCTTATATTTCGATACAACTAAATATGGTGTATAAGTCTAAATTTAGCTATTTTACAGTATTAAAATCAATAAAAAGTCGTTAATTTCTGGGAATTATGGCAGGAATTCGAAGACTAGAAATTTTGTCCAGGTGTTTGTTTTTGTGTATATATGAAATAAATACGATATCCTATGCAAGATCATGATTTCGACAATCTTAAAAAAAGGGTTTTTTACATAATAAATTCTAAAAACATAATTATTATCATTTTTTTTGTCATATATTATTACGAATATAATTTTTTTTATTGACTTTTCACGAATTCTTAGCTTGTAAATAAAATCACCAGACCAGTAACAATAAACATAATAATAAGTCATTATTATTTATATACATAATATTGTATTACACACTTATTGTTTATAAAATATTATAATGTATAATTCTGAGACGATTGTCTGTTCGTATAACTCGTTGATTATTAAGGAATGTTAATTAACGTAAAGTACGTGTTTGACGATATCGTATTCTAATATATCGTTGGTATGAATGTCAACAACATAAATTTAATTTAATTCCGGTACTGTCCTCAGTTTAGGTTATATTTCACTGCATAAAGCACTGTAAAGTTGTACATACGTGGAACACAACATCACTTACTCACTCGTATTAGTATAATAGCTTCCCCCAAGAAGTCAATACGGCCGTTTACTTATTATCCTAGCCAGGTGGGGCGTATAATCTGCTATGATATTTCTCTCCTATGATAGTTGTCCTCCTGGATATTACATTTTCTGCTAATTACACTTTCCCTGCTAGAAGATGATGTAAATACACGAATATAACACTGCGAGTCCATTTCTCGTGTAGCATTTCATTAGTTTTTTTAAAAGTTAAACGATTACATTTCATTAGAATTATTATAAATTTAACACTAACTTAAACCTACTTACTTTTTGTTACATACCGAGAGAAAAGTATTAAAACTTGAAGCATATTATCATAACGGTGTGAATAGTCGGCTAACGAATAATAAATTAAACATATAGAGAACCTAATTAAAATAAAGCGAACCAGCGCCAACAATTATCAATAATAATTAATTATACAACAAAAACTTAGAAGGAGAATTGCAAACGAGATATAAAATCAATTAAAACACCAATTCTAACGCCCCTTCGCCTTATTTAGCTCAAATTATATAAAATGATTTGAAACATCCACGATTGAATAATTTAAATCACACAACTTTAAACCTTGATGAATAAGAATTGATAATACATATTAATATGATTGATTATTTGTCTTCAACTGTTTTATACAAACCATAAATATATATTTTTCATGTGAATATATTCAAAAAAGTGTTAACTGCATGTTTAATATTTTTACAATTGTGAGAAATATTACATAGAACACTTTATCAGAAAATGTTGATCTGTCTGTAATAAATAATAAAACTAACTGGTATATCTCAATGAACAAGAAACCCTTTAAAATAAACAGATATCAGAAGCAATAGATATATAATTTAACTTATAATATATATACATATATATATATAAGTTAAAGTCTTACAATATTTATTTACCACTTTTATTCACTCTACAGAACAATGTCAGTAATATTATAAATAAATAGAAATATTATACTTAATACTGATTTTTACCAACCAAGATAGTACGAAAACACCGCCTGCTCAAAACAACGTCTTAACCAGCCGTACTCTCCTTATTCAAGCACTTAAAATATACTACATTTTGTTTTTTTTTTTTCTTTATATTATGAGACTCTTCTACATTTATTATAATTTATATCTAACAAGTCAAGAAAAAAAAACATCATATAATTTGGTTAAAGAAAGATAATAATTGAGATACATTCGACAATACAATTACATGGCAAAATATTATATAAAAAACAAAAGTGTTTATTTCTTTATCTTCAAATAACGTCTAACAAGATAAGAAAATCAATAATTACTTTAATATAGCGAAAGAGGCGAATTAAACATCTCACGTAGAAGCCAACCTGCTTGCGGTGCGGCCATATTTAATGCGAGGAATGCAGTGTTACCATATTTCACGAACAAAACATCTTGCTATTGCTTCTTTTAAATTAATTTGTAATGGATAATCATTTCAAAAATTGTAGAATGCTGGGCTACTTTCAACTTTCTAAGAATGATAGTCACAAGTAATTTAATATATATATAGATCGGTTATCAATTTGATTCTTTATATATTTTATTACAATAATATTGAATCGAAATAATATTACCACAAAAAAAATGTACAAATACTTAAATACACCGTAATATTCCTAACTGAATCTTTGTTATGAATTGTCAAACTCACAAAAGTAATATGTTATTTTGATTTTCATTCCAGAATTTATAACAGATTATTACTTGAAGATGATGAAATAAATACTGAACGTACGATTGTACTTAAAATAACTTGACATAAAAGTGACGTAAAAATAAATCAGACGCTATCAAATAAGCCCCACAAACGATTTTTGTGGCTATAATTTGTTCTAACACCGATAAGATAATATGTATTATTATACAATAGCTTGATGTTTACTTTGTTAAACATGGTGTATTTGATAGCAGATTATTTTAAAAACAAAACCTTATTTTTTCACCTTTTGTTAGGCGTGAAACATATTAAAAAGTAGGACTAAGCACACTTTTCTTCGGTGGTTGCATTTGAAATGATATATCTGAGAATTTCCTTGTCGAAGCTTCTCACGCTGATGAAGCGGGTATTTTTAAAGCCCCGAAGGTATAGATATAGGAGGTAGTATCAAGGTCATCGCGTTTAGAAGCTATGACGGCGTAAAACCAACTGGGCAACAGGTTTATCAACGCTTTCCTTTGAGGATGTGGCAACATCAGCCACATTATCGGGAAGAGATACCTGAATAAAAAATAATAATTAGAACAAAATTTATTTAAACGTTATTTAAACAAGTAAATGTAATACGTTAGTTTATCGTCTGAATTTGGTGGTAAAATATCGTCGTTCGGTAGCAAAGCTATGAATTTTTATTCTATTACTGATATCTCAGAAGCTATAGTTTATTTTTTAATTTATGCTGATGTACAGAACCCGTAAATATAAAACTAAAACTTAATAACCAAATTTACTGGCTTTCTATTATGATGTCAGAAATGAATTTAGTCGACGCAGTTACAAAAGTCAGTAATTAGTTGTTGATTTTAAAATAAAAAGAAAATTAAGTTGTAAATCATTTATGGTTATTGTATTCTTATGTGACTGGGTATACAATATATTATTATTGTATTTAATATCGTAATTGTTTCCATAGTTTTATTTTTGTCACATAACAACCTTGTATTTTAATAAATCGTTTAATTGTTTAACATAAGTATTATACCGGTTTTGGGAAAGTGGGAGAGTTATAGATCTAGAAAAATATCTCAAAGGCCACGACTACGGCATGCAAAACATATTGTTGGTAGTTTAAATAACCCAGTTCTAGGATGAGTTATCACTACATATTAAAAAAAACTAAGTCTTATTCCATGTCTGTCTGTTTGTTCGCGATAAACTTAAACGCTACTGAACGGATTTTCATTTGGTTTTCACCAGTATATAAAGTGATTCATGAGGATGGTTTAGATATATACTTTGTAAAGATTTTTTTTATTTCCAGTGTGAGACAACGTCGGTTGGGCCCGAAAATTAATGATATTTGCAACCTATAGCGAGTAGCCATAAACCAGATTACCATTTATCAATCCTGTATGTCTCATTAAAGACAAACTAACTGGTTGATTCTTATGAGGGTCATAATTGAAATTACGATTTTATTGACTAGTTAGCTAGCATTCGTTTTGATTTTCTTGAGGAGTATAGTTTAACGAAAGATCCATCTGAGGCTAACATGAGATGAATATCTTCCTGTTTTTTTTTTGTATCTGACTATATAGACGAGGATACTGTATCTCTCTTCAAGGTGATTGGATAAGTCGTTTAATTGGCGAATTCCTTGGAATCCCTGTAGTGGTTATTATGATCTAACAAACAGTATTCTTTTAAGAAGATGAGCCGGTGTACTCTCTTAAAAATTTTGTGAGGACCAAGCTGTACAGTAATTCTAATGTATCACCGACAAATGCCTATAGTGTATTCATCTCAATAACACATGCTGGAGATGAGTTAGGTCGAGTAACTAATATACCAATTTCGAAGGCCCACTGTTATCCACTACTTTTTCTAGAAATTTGGACATGATGCTTTTAAAAAAATTCTGAATTTGCTAGATATTTCTGTTTTCTTCTAAATTGCCTACATTTTTATACAGGTCTTAATAGCACACATTATCGAAATCAAATATTATTCATAATTTGAATTTTATCATGTCCTTTCGAATGGTATTGAAATCTGAATTCAAATAAAACGTAAGACTTTCAAGTATCATAATGGTATATACATTATATACTAAAGTGCTCCACCGTGGGTAAATGATAAATAAGCGGTAATTTTACATTCTCTATTCATTACATATCGCATGTAGGCATGCGATCATCAGAAAAATCATTTATCACACACGCCATCGCGTAACGGAGACGCTGAACAACGTAAGGATAATGTTTTAACAATATTATCAATCAATCCGAAGCATGTAATAGCACAAAATACTCACATTCCGATTTCTACCCCCAATTTGTCGTTTTTTGTAAATAATTTAGGTACTATAAAAAAAAAACTATAAAGTGTGATAAAAAATATTGATATTTGCCAAATCACAAAGACAATCGTTGCACTATTGCAAACCAATATTTTATAATAACGAGTTCTGTCCATGTAAAACTAATTTCACAGAAAGAACGATTTTAAAATGCATAAACACTTAAAATTCTAACGTTTTAGGGATGTCAATAACTCTTCACAAAGTTCACTTTTCTCTAAAAAGGAACTAGCTCTTATATGCGACTGTCGAAATACACCCAACAGGTATTTCACAATCGATTTTCAATCTACAGGTGGTTGCTATCTTGTTAAGTTTAATTACGATGTGTTCCTACATTTAAGTATCATTGACTCATTCAGACTTATATAGACGTTGCCCCGCCCTGAATAAAAGAATGACAAATTATATATCTAAACCGGCGTTATAGATAACATTACCTATTGGTGAAAACCGCAAAAAAACCATTCAGTAGTTTTTGATATTGTCGAAAAACCGACAGACAGACATACGTGCCAGAGGACCGAGTTTTATAATATGTAGTAATGTCTAAATTCGCAATCTCACGTGTTCTCATCACCCGGTTTACGTAAAGTACTCCATATTCTATACAGAGATCAAGCGAGCAAATACTTATTCTAATATCACAACATTGACTTCCACATCAAAAAGCATAAACTTTGTTTTTATTGTATAGATTTGTTACATTGAAAAAAAAAACTATTTCGTATAATACAGCCAAATAAAACGTATGCCATGGCAAAGGAAATAACCTGAAAAACAAAATAAAAATAAAATAAAAAGCTGCAAGCCAGCCATAGAGCACCTGTTATCACCTCAACAGGAAGCGAACATCGGCGTGTTAATACCGGTATAGATCCTTCTTGGATGCCATAGGGGGTCCTAGCAAACGACTGCTGGCATGATGCAATGGAGCTAGGCTTTCGTGATCCGCCGGTCAGATTGTGCTTCATAGGGCCTAGAGATGACAATAGGCGCAAATCAGATTGTGCAACCGGCGCCGGAGCTGAACCTCTACGGCGTGTCGGATGTTCTTTACCCAAAACAGTCCGGCATAATAATTGCGGAATAGCAGAAGTCTTTTCACATATGTTTTTCACGTTCTGAGCTGTAATACAGATATCGTATTATTAATAAATATCACAATACCATTAATAAGTATGTAAAAGTGTCATACTATTTTATTTCCACATATATTAAATTCATAGTCTAAGTTCATAAAGTGGCCATTATATAACAGTTATTTAAAAAAAAGTAAAATGAATTAATGTTCTAGTTACTTACAAAACGATAAAATATCTGTTGGTAGAGATTCGCGTCGTGGCATAAAGCTAGCCAAGGTTAACCCCTCCCCCCGTTGAGCCGCAGCCAAGTTCTCACGCAGTTCCCGCTCAAGAGTATCTGGATCTGTCTGGGAGTCATGCTTTTTCTCATCTTTATTCACAACAGCAGTCTCAATTTGGTTTTTCATTGTCTGAGCTGATGCATTCAAGTCATCCTTCTTACAATCAGAAGTCTTGAATAGTTCTACGTTTACTTTTTCTTTAAATGCGGCAATTAACTTATCCTTTTGTTTATATAAAGTTTTAGAACATTTCTCCCATTTATTTTCAGAACCGATATGTGAGGTAGTACCCTGATCACTTGTATACAAAGGTTGAGTTGATAAGGTCTGTGCCCGTGTTGTGCAGAGTGGTGGAAATGTTTGCTGCCTTTGCAATTTCCACATGCCCTTTTCTTTCAAGGCTGCAATAATTCCAGTTGATTGTGTAGGCGCAGCGATAGAAGACTTAGATGTACCAGGCAAAAGTTTCTCCGCGCTCAAATTCTTTTCTGACATACCTTCAGTGCCTTGAAAGCGAAAGCTGAGGTGGGATTGTAGAGACTGTTCGCTTCCTAACATGCTAAAAGTATCGCGATTTGATTCTGCGCCGGATGATGCCCGGCGTTTATCTTTATTCCAAAATTTTGAATCTTGGAATAGATTGAGCGGAGCAGAGAACCGTCTTAGCTGTTCTCTGAAACTACTCTGTTCTTCCGTTACCTGGGAGCTACGTAAAGGCAGAAGCAGCTCCGAGCTTTTTAATAGCTCATTTTTTGATGCTGCGTGATCATCCGACATATCAGTGTCAGAAGCTTCTATTTTTTTTTCGGCTGTTTCTTCTGCATCCAATCGCTCCCATTTGCAACTATTTGCTGTCAGATTGTTAAGCATTTGTGTAGACAAATCGTTTTGCAAGAATTTATGCCATTCTGTTATTAGTGGTGTCACAACAAATTTAAAAAATCCTGAAATATTTCTAAATATTACTAAATCATATAAAAAATTGGTGAGGAATATAGTAAATAAAGTTTTTGATGTTTTTTTTGGACAACATAAAATTATATTATGGGAATAATTTTATTCAAAACAGTTTTAAGCAAATAGAGAGTGACGGTTACCAGTTTGGATTTTAGGAATAGAGTTATTATGTCTATCACATAATATTGTGATAGGCAAATTCAGTTTTCTTTCGTAATCTCCTTGACGAAAGAATTCCTCGCAGACTTTCATACTCCAGTTGTAACTTATATCCCATGGACGGCAGGGATTAGAAATATCTGCACATTTAAGTGCAATTTGAAGTACAAGAAGTCTGTTTTCATTCTTGGTCAAATCTAGGGTATTCGTGTCCAGTAGGGTCTGCAACAAAATTCAACATAAACGATCACTTATATTGATAAAACAGGCTACACTTTCGTCTATACCCACAAGCAATTAGGTTTATCAAAACTCAAAATTTACGGTTTAACTGCCCTCACCTATTTATGAACTATGCTGGTCTTGGAATACACAGATATACGGTCTCTTTATCTAAGAAATATCGGTCCATTTACTACCAAACATATATTTCAGAATACAGAGCCTATTGGTTCAATAGCGAATTTCAGGTTTCATCGATCCGTAACGCAATTGTTCTAAAATTGTTTGAGGGCAATGATGTTTATTAGATGCAATATTTCTTTAAATAATTTTTATTTCTAAATACCCGATACGTTCTTTATAACATGACAGTAGTAAAAATAAGTAAATCTTTTGGATGAATGTGTAGCTAAATAAGTGACAGTTTGAAAAAAACAACAACAAACAATATGGACTTTACGCATGTAATGTATAAAATATTAACTATATATATCTTAAAAGACTTAAAAGACTATCTTAAAAGACACTAAAGTGCTTTAGAATATTAGGTTTAATATCACCTATAGAATCTATATATTAACACGGATCAGGTTAAAGTTAAACTAATGGGAATTATAATTCAAAATAAACCTAACAAACTAATAACTTTTGCATTGTTTTCAAAATCAAAAATACTTTATTCAGTGTAGGCTCTCCGAAGACACTGAAGATTAATACAACGAAAGAGCAATCTGTCAATGTTTATATAAGTTCGATATAACTTATATAAAATTTTTTTTTTAATCCAATTTTCTAAGTTTTTTAGGACAATCCTTAAATTATTATTGTAATAATGTATTAGGAGGGCAGTGTTAAGGTACTAAATGTCTGAAAGAGGCATTAAAGATTCACGAGGTACTATATTGTAAATCGCTCGAACTACCCCTTTTTTGGAGTAGGATTATGATATCCCTTACCACACTTAAGTGTAGGTATGGAATACCATACAATATACCATATCATACAATACCATACCAGCTAATAAGCTGCTGTCCTCCAGAACAAAATACCGTGGAAGTACGCGAAGTAGACCAAGCTAGTAATGATCTGTAAGCTGGCCAATATTACGAACTGCGAGTATATTATTGTTGAATTGAATGTCTTCATTATGATAGAAGTTGAAGATTACCACAGGAATCTCACTATGACTGAACGCAAAAATTTCGAATGTGTTATGCCCCATATATTTATGTCGATGAAATACTCGTAGTTGGTTCATAGATAAAGATGTCTCAATGTCTTGGAATCAATCTCAATGGATTGGAAAGGTGGTAGGTACTCCAATATGCTTTAACACAAAACCATCGAATTTGAACTCATTACTTAAAGACAACAAATTAAGCCGAGGGTCTGCCACCGGCACACTTAAGTTTATTGCCAAACGGCGAAGCGCCTTAGTAGTCCGGTGAAGCTGTAAAGGACCGTGAGGCTAACAGCGTAGTCAATTCGAAAAAGAAAACTCATTAGATTCGTCTCGACGGGTACTTAGATGGGCAGTAGCTAATGACAGGCGTAAAGTAATCACGAAAACTCCATAATAATGTAATACAAAACCGTATAGTTTGTTTATTAGTTCGTATATTTATAAAACTGACAGAATTATTTGAGCATTATCTGTCTGCAATAAAACTGTTGATTTCTCGGGCAGAAATTATTTTAATTAATTTGGTTTTTTTTTGTATCGATATATTCATAAGATAATTGGGATTTTGAAAAAAGAAATTGTTTTTTTTTAATGTATTTTAAAACTTTATTATTAATAATATTGACATTGAATGCAAAAAACCTAAAATAAATTTTTTCCAATTAATTATAAACAATTAAAAATTGATAAAATTAAAAAAATCACGTGATTATAAACGCGCCATGATTGGTCACCATAGTTGTGACGTCATAATGTTATAGCTATTTAATAACAGTACAGCGTTTACGGCTATTACACGTGACTTGAAAATTTATTGTTACAAAACGAGTTGTTAGTTGGTTCCGATTAGCTATGTGTGATAAAGGATTTATTAAGGCAAAGTCTGATAATATTCCTGATGTTGATATATTTATGATAACCAATTTTTTAAACATCTTGGGGAACATTTAAAAACATTTTGTCAGGAGTTGTTTTTGTAGTATTCGTACATAATGGTACAAAACAAGAACGATGACTTTTGAGGTTCGACATTTTCAATAAAAATTTGAATATTTAACAATGACAACAAAATTAAATAGATCAAAATACTTATTATTTCTATATCAACTGCAATGAGTGAAAACTAACATTATGACGTCACTCGCGCTTGGGTTTATTCGGGAGCTGTCGGCGTGTCTTCGGTACTGGATTCAAAAATTAATCTTTATTTTGAAATGACTTTTAAATTATTGCGAAAAAATAGTTTTGTTATAAAACTTATATATGATCTTTCCATTTATCCCAAAAATTTTTTTTTTTTCAAATCCCAATTATAAATGCAAAAGTGAGTTTGTTCGTTTCTTACGCTTATTTTTATGCCTTAGCTAACCAACCGATCGATGTGAGATTTTGAAAACGCGTTGTAAGGGTACAGAACATCACAAATGGAACTTTTCATCACGAAAAAAGTGCTGTTCGAGGTATAAGATCAAATTTGCATTAACGCGAGCAAATCGAAAAAGATCTATGTGTCTTTATCCAAGTATAAATTGTATAATTATTTTTTTTATATCATAGAAGGAAAACGAACAAGTGGGTCACCTGATGTTAAGTGAACACTACCGTCCATGGACACTTGCAACACTAGGGGAGTCGTAAGTGCGTCTCAATGACCGAACGAAACGCAACAAACACTGTTACTTCACGTCGGTTTTCTGTGAGATGGTTATACTACCCCGGGCGAGCCGACCCATTCGTACTGAAACCAGTAATAGCTTCAATGTGACTCTACCATTTACTAATATTATATGTTTAATTTGATACTGAATGAATGATTCATTCTTCTGGGAATGTCAATGAAATGATTATTTTTGCTAATGATTCTCTCTACTTGCAATGTAGTTGTTCTTAGTGGGCGTCACACCTCTCAGACCAAAGCGGTTTTTATAAGATATCTGAACTCCAAAAATACAAAGGCAATCAGTACTTCCGATACTTTTCGCGTTTTTATGTTAAAATTATATGTATGTTGTAGTTGTAACAAAGAATGCTGAGCATACTACAAGTTTATCGTACCCATTAGTTTTAAATTAAAATAGTAAGGCCAAACGAAAATAAACAGAATCTCACTGCCAAATCTAAATATACAAGCCCTTATTAACGTCATAATAATGTACTGTCCAATAGTCGTAAAGATCTTTAATTATGGTGAAGTAAATAACTTGGATAATTGTTTTACTTTGAAAATATCGTTAATATTTCATTTTGGCGAAGATCACCATTTTATTTATCCAAATATTTAATATAAACTTCATGCAGCATTAAACTATTTCATGTACATATATTTTATTTTCTATATACTGCATGCCACTATATAGGATTTTAGGTTAGCTTAGGTCGGCTCAGATAGGTTGCGAATTGCACGTGTTAGGCTGCTGCCCAAGCAGAGGTTGTAACGTGCACCCCTGAACTAGTTGCCCAAATAAAATCGGCTGAGTGCCGCAAGCGCTCGCTTTAGTAGTCCGGTGAAGCTGTTAAGACCTTGCTGGATCAATAGCGTAGTCAGTTCGAAACAAAAAAAGGATTTTTTGTAGAGAAAGCCCTTAAAAAAGGTCACATCATCTTTCCTGCTAGCAACGCCCAATATTTTTTTATCATAATAAATTTACTTAGCCGCTACAACAAGAAAGAAGATGAATATGTAGACTATAAAATTGAAAGTTTCAGATTTTAAATGACATTGAGTTCAACTAAATTTCTATCTGGTTTGGTGAAAACTTAAGTGTTATGTAAGCCTTACAAGGCTTGCTATGCATTCTTCAGGAGTAGAATACCATTTCAGCTAGCGTCAGAACGGTGGTCTTTTTGAAGGTTATTATACGAGATAATCACCGCAGCAAAAGTTGAATTGTACTGGGCACATCAATATTTCAATTCAGGGACATGACCACTCTGAGTAAAGCTGTTATTTATACAGTAACTCTAATAAATCAGAAGCAATTTACCTTACAGTCTCGGCGTTCCTGTAAATTAACACCTGTGGGATGTCAAGACGCTTCAAAACCCGTACAAAAATGTTAATATAAAATTAATATAACTTAACAAATATATTCCAAATACGCGTCGTACGTTACGACGCTTTAAAAGTCGCACACGAATGTGTTGTATCTGAGATGAAAAAAAGTGCAGGCAAGAAACCCTTTTTTGTAACTGATAGTTTTTACTATCACGGCTCACATTTCTTAACAGTTATTCTGCAGAACTATTAATTGTTGTGACTATTTTTCGCAGATCGACTAAATCCTGGTTAACTAATAAGATTAACGAATACTTACTGTTAGTTAACAAAAACATATATATTTCAGAGTCACTCTCAAATAATATAGTTCATTAATTTCTATTAAAATTAATTATATTCTAAAATAGTCCACATCCGGCTAAGAATAGGGCTCTAATTAGTAGACAATCTAGTGTGTAGTGCATTCATGCCAATGAATTTAGCTGATAAATGCATAAGCCTTGTGCGTGCTTTATAGACAATACATCATTGAATATACTCTATGGTAATAATAAATATAAAAGGAAATTATTACACGTAATATAAAACAGGTTTTGGAAAGCAATACCCACATACACTTACCATATTATTAATATTTAATTTTCAATCTATAATTGACTAGATTTTCGTCTGCTTCGTTTTCTTAGAGTTATAAGATTGCGTTGTTTTATTAAAAATACTAGCTAATCGGGCGGACGTTGTCCTACCTTAATAATAAAAAAAAAAAACTAAAAGTCAATCTCAACGCCACCTACCAGGTCCAATTGTGAATCGAAACCACTCTCGGATCTACTGGAACACGCAAACAAAATTTCATCAAGATCTATCCCGCCGTTTAAGAGGAGTTCAGTGACACACACGTACAGACGAAATTTATATATAAAATTGTTATACCACGCGAATTATAAGTAAATTGAATTAAAAAAATACAAAAATATGTTTAATTAATTGGATTGTAAAGTATGAATAGCTAGGGTAGGTCTCTAAGTAAACTTGAAAAATATTTATTTCCATATAAATTTTATCTCTTCTTACTCCTTATTACAATCGTGTTCGGGGTGTTTTTATAATAAAATAAGTTTAGAATCTACAACTATTGTCATAGAAAAGTTAATATCAAATGTATAATTATCAAAACCGACAAAGATATTGATTTGTACACAATTATCAGTAGATCGAAGCATAAATAATATATTTTACACTTTAATATTTTATAATTTGTATTTAAAAGCTGAGCGTATGTTTTTAATCAAATTTAATTAAACGCATCGGGTTTCACGTTTCAATTATTTCCATTTTTAACCACATCAATCGCTCGCTCCAGTTTTCCGATAACGAAGTTAATTAAGACGGACGCAACATGTCATGAAACTATTGCACGTGGATATCCAATTTTCCGACAGGCGACACGAAATCCGCTTTTGAATGAGAACGGACGTAAATCATATTTGATGCAAGCAGCATACAAGCGGAAAAATAATCTTAATTGATGATGGCATGTTCGTATAAATATTAATATATACTCATATAATCCTGGTTAGTTTAGACTAAGGGAAATTAGATGTATTGTGCGTAGGTGCTAATCATCCGTGAAGTCCAAATACGAAGACGGTATTGACAGGATCGTCTAAAGAGGTAGTAAGTGCATCAGAAAAGAAAAAGGTATATTATAAAACTATACTAAAGCTGAAACTATATTATAAAGCTGAAGAGTTTGTTTGTTTGAACACGCTAATCTCAAGAACTACTGGTTCGCGATATGAAAAATTATTTTAGTGTTTTAGATAGCTTATTTATCGAGAAAGGTATTATCATCATATCATCACGGTCACACCAATAAGAGCGGAGCATCAATGGAGAATGTTTCAAAATCGGGGTTATCATACGTATTATTTAAGAATATTTCAATCTTTTATGTGAAGAAAGTCGGGAATTAAAGTTAGCGTTAACCCAAAATAACTATTCCACGTGGACGAAGTCACGGGCAGAAGCTAGTTTAAAATAACCATGAAGAAGATGATCGACGCTGTAATAACATCTATGCGGGCCTAACAATCAAAACAAATATCCGTAACAAACGTAGTGATTTTGTTTAAAATAGGTAACCGCTCGACGTTTTTAGAAGTTTTATTTCTTGTAAGACATGCCAAGTACTTGAATAAATGCAATAAAAATATTACCTATATACATAAGCCCGTCCAAATTGTTTAAACTGTGTCTAAGAAATTAATTAATATGGTGCTTCTATTAGAAATATATTAAATAACAATGATAAGTTTTAAAAAAGGTTAGTACTTTCGTATTAAATGCACCGCGCTCGCCGTGTAGTCCGGTGAAGCTATAAAGATCTGCCACGACCGACTCACGTTATTTTTTCCCAAGTCATTTTTTTTTTGACGTGTGGCAATCCCTTATGTATACCCATCCTCCCGGGGGAGAGGATGGGTTATGTCCGACTCGCACGGATTAAAACCCCACGGTGTACCGACAGACCGTGATGTTGGGGCGGCAAGGGATCGTTCTCCGCTTTTCCCTTTGAATAGCCGCCCCAACGTTCCACACGGCGGAAGGTTGCCGCCGGGTTCCTACCTATAGAGAGGCACCTGGGTACACGCCAGCAGTTGGGCAAATCGCCGCCTCCTCCTGCCGGTCCTCCGTTGGCGAAGACGGCAACTGAGCGGGTCCACCTCGCGGGCCCTCTCCGCCGCCTCCTTTTGCGAGATGACTTCCTCGCAAAAGGTTCCCAAGTCTAACCTACTCTAACCAAACCGACATAAAAGAGCAAGCAGTCAAAAAAAAACTAACCTAACCGATTCATTTTCTCAATTTTTCCTTCTTGGTTCGGTTAGGTTATGTTTCTCTACCGGCTGTGGTTCACTCTATGGTCAGTGGAGAGAGAAAGAATGGGCAGCAGTCATTGCCTTTTGCGAAGATGTTCTTTCGAAAAAAGAAGAGAAACGTGAAAAAGAAAGAGCAGCCAGGGCGCCTGCCGTACGCCGTGAGCGAACTGGATGCCAAAGGAGAAGCAGAACGTTCCCTCCTGGAAGTGAATGCAAGGGCGTTTGCTGCCTTATAAGGAGGAAGCCCCGTGATGACAAAGCACGGTGTAGCCGCAGCTTCAACATGAAGAAAGAAGTGGAAAGAAGACTCTTCACGAGACGAAGATCCCCGTTTTCTACGAACTACGTGTTATTTGAACGCCCGACCAGGGCAGCGGAGAATGAAAACCGTGATCTCGCACCCTGGTCCACACACGCGCACAAGCGGCCTAGTAGTTTTAGCCGGTAAGAGTCCAGCATAACCCTCTCACTGTCCCTCGGCAGTGGGAGGTGAATCCAATACAGAACTTCCTCTAGTAAAAAAAAGGTTAGACTCGTGAAACAAAGGCAATCTGTTGCCATTAATATGTACCATTTTGTACATTACCAATTTGATGATTTAAATTGATGATGATTTTGAATTTAAAACAAAACAGTTTCGTTTCGGTTTGGTTAGGTTAGACTTGCTTAAAAAGATAACGTTAGCCAATCGCGGTAGCGGTCGGCGAGCGCGGTACATTTAGTACGAAAGAACCAAAAGGTTTTAAAAATACTGTTGATATTTAGAGTTAGTAAAACATAGAAATAACCTATACATAAATAGACGAGGTATAGAATAATTCAGTAACTCTTTCTCTGCTGTTTGTCACCCCATTTTAATTTTTTTATTAGTAGTTATTGACGAGCTTTATTCTTTTAATAAAAAAAATGGCAACAGTTCTTTTTTCTTCTTAACATCAACAAGTAGGAATACGGGTCTCTATTTATAAATCTCTATTCGTCGTAATCCGAGATCCTTAGGTACATTGATTGTCAAAAAAACATCAGCAATACGCATATATTGGAAAATAAGATTAATAATGTATTACCAGTTCTATACAATTTGTATAGAACAAAAAACAACGACTTGCAAATAATTCATATTTGAAAATAAAGAATTGTAACATTGCTATTATTATGTTCATGTAAATTTATTAGAAATGGAGATAACATTTTTTTTTCAAAGAAAACTAGGAATAATTTACTTTACACCTATGATTGAGGTCAGGCGTGAACGAAATAATTTAAGGTTATTGGCAACCTTACAGAGACCTCGGTGCTTGTTTGCCATTTAGACGATAGAACGACGTGTTCCAAACATTGCGAAACTCGAATCTATTGCTAAACTCTGAACAGTCAAGGAATTAACTTTTAGATTCCGTCTTCTTAAAATGTTTGTGATTTTTTACTATTCTCCAGATTCGGAATTCTATTTGCAAGAAATAGGCCAGACATATTAGTAGTAATACATTTTTATATTCCGTGCAAATTAATTTAAAATATTTTAACACAATGAATAGAAGAAACTATCAAATTCTTTCAAGTAGTTCACTTATCTGAACGTGTTGCTAATTGTTACACGTGACTAAATGTTTAGCAACCGAAATAAGAGTGAATGCTCGGAAAATTCATAATGATATCGAGCCGGTCTAAATATTTCTGAATGAAAAAATATATAGCCATAAAAAAATATGTTTGTGTGTTTCTAGTACAACGAACAGTGCATACCAACGTTAGTAGATCAAACGTGGGCGTAAACGGCCGCCGACTACGAAATATCCGTACCAAATACATTTTTACTGTGACGGGAGTGTGAATGAACCAATCACGTCTTTACGCACATACGCGTATATTGCGGCGATACCGACGACTCTTAAGCCGTAGTTTATAATACATAATATTGGTCATAGACATAACACCTGACGAATTTCTATTATGTCTATCACCTTAAATTGAAAGACTATTTAAAAAATATATACCATTGATTTCAAATTAGCCAACATCATTTGAGTGCAATTGCTTCAGAGATCCGTTAAATAAACCACATTAATAAGTAGTTCATTTGCATGGAGAAAAAATAATTTCAGGGAAAAAAGATTAAGCACCAATTGTTAGGAAAATATCAATTGAACTTCATAAGTAAACCGTTCATGTACGAAGCTTATTGTGAATTAGAACCGGATTAATAATTATATGTAGAATGAATCCATAATTATATTGAAGTAAATATCTATAAAATTATCTTATAACAACATCTTACGGAATAATTTCCATAAACAGACCTGCTGAATGCTTGTTTAACAAAATAACTGGAATTAATGTTTAGTGGGCAACTGTTCAAACTTCGCTGAAGTACTATATATAGTGCCGAACATAATGCAAGTTAATCAAAGTACCAATTAGAAGCCCATTAATCTATCTAATACCTTTAAACGAGCAATTCTTGTATATTTTTATATTTGTATATATTCAGGATCTCGGAAACGGAGTCATCTATTTCCGCGAAACTTAGTATGTAGGTAATTTCGGGGACCAACAATCGATCTAGCTAGATTTTATTCATAGAAAAGTTTTTCTAACTGAGTTTTCAGGCAATGAATAAATATAGCTAGAAAACAATCTATCTAATACCTTTAAACGAGCAATTCTTGTATTTTTTTATATTTGTATATATTCAGGATCTCGTAAACGGAGTCATCTATTTCCGTGAAACTTAGTATGTAGGTAATTTCGGGGACCAACAATCGATCTAGCTAGATTTTATTCATAGAAAAGTTTTTCTAACTGAGTTTTCATGCAATGAATAAATATAGCTAGAATATAAAGGTAAATTTCGCCGGCGTTGTCAAAACAAAAATAGCTCAGATGGAAATCGGTTGCTTAGAAAATCCGTGTAACCCCAGTTCGGATCCGAGTGACAACAGAAGAGATATATTTTTTTTTTTGTGAAAAAATGTTAATTTTATAAGACAAACATAACAGTTTATTTTAATTTTAAAATATTTTTAGAGAGCCGAACCTGAATCATACCAACTTATTGTGAATTTTTAACATTATGATTTTTCTATATCATTACTCCTATAGTTATTAGGTGTGATATGTCTCGTCAAGTAATGTCCGAAAACAACATATCGAGGGAGTATCGTTGAAACAAGATATTTCTTATCAAGAATCGAAACGTTATAAATATGATAAACTCAATATAAACTTATAGCAATTATTAAGACTTTTTTTTAAATGCAAACATCCAATCCAGTCAGTACTTCATTTGAAGTTGTTATTAAAATGAATCTATATAAATAAAAATCAATGTTTGTATGCTTGTCCTCTATGCGTTGTGAAACTACTTATTAGATTGTGATAATGATTTAGTAAGGCCCAGTCCGTTAGTGGTATCCGCCGCACAATACGAACCCGTACCGAACGCTGCGCATTATTATAGACGTCCGCGACATATTTTAATCGACCCTCCTGATGAAATAACGGCAGTGAATGATCAGTACCAGCCTGTCTCTCCAAACAGAGCGTGTTCACGCCCACGCCCGCGTAACCACAGATCACACCGCCGTGGTCTGGGGGTAAATTTCGCTCCCACACACCAGATTAGGCACTCCTCGGCAGCGGCTCAAGTCTAGGTTTGATCGCTCGGCAGAGAGCCCTTGAGTGCGTTACTTGCGCGATACAGTGACACAAAAATTTACATCATTGCTACAACACTACACGATCACCCCCACACACGTGCACGCCTACACGGTTACCCATGGAAGTGGAAGGGTTTTATTTTTTTCCCTTATCGAACTGGAAAAACTCTAATTTTCCGATAAAAGATATATGGGGGGGTTGTTGAGGCGTGTATGCTTGGTACACATATGCGTCTCAACAACTCAAACATATATTAATAGTTAGCTAGGTTAGCTAAGATAAGTCGCAACAGGCAACAGCCAAGCCGAGGTGTGCCGTGCACCCTTGAGCTAGTTGCCCAAATAAAATCGGCTGAGTGCCTTAAGCGCTCGCCTTAGTAGTTCGGTGAAGCTGTTAAGACCTTGCTAGGTCAATAGCGTAGTCAGTTCGAAATAAAAAATGATTTAGTAAGGTGTTTAGGGGACGTCCGCGAGGATTCCTGGCCCAAAAAACATATATATATCTATATTAATACATAAAGCTGAAGATTTTGTTTGTTTGTTTGTATGGTTGAACGCGCAAATCTCAGGAACTACCTGTCCGATTTAAAAAAAATCTTTCGGTGTTAGATAGCTCATTTATCGAGGAAGGCTTTAAATATCATCACGTTAAGACCAGTAAGAGCGGAGCACCAATGAAGAATGTTTCAAAATATTTTTGGCAACTTTCGCTGCGTGTTAGCTTGTACGGTACGTTGCCATGGTATCTTGGTAAGTTTCTATCACAAACATTGCCAAAGTTTATTTTGTGTTCCTATTCAAAAAGTTTATTCTACGTTAGATTCGTTTCCAAGTTTTGATTTGTAATCCATTACGTATTATAAAAAAAAAGTGTGTGTATGTAATATTAAAGTAACAACTTTTAGGTGAATGGATTTGAAAGAACAAAAAAATATCTTTTTTAAATGTCGTCGCTATGTTTGTTTGTTCCGGGTAATATCCGAAACGGTTGGGTCTATTTTAACGGAAATTTTACTGGTAGGTAGTTGAAATTACAACGGGTGACATGGGCTATGACATTTGTCCGCGGCCTCGTCTGCAGTGTTATATCTAAAATAGTTGGATCGATTTTCACGTAACGTTCACTAGTAGCACACCTCAGAAAACGTAATTTAGGTTTTTATAAGCCTTCGTTGGCAGTGAAATATCTGAAATGCTTGAGCTGATCTTCACGGCACTTTCAATGCCAGTTAACTTACCTTGTAATGAGTAACTTAGACTATTTTATTTTGTTACCCATAACTTCGTCCGCAGTGCTACATCCTAAACGGTTGGACCGATTTTCACGGGACATTTACGAGCAAATAACTAATTAACGAGCTATTTTATCTAGCGAGCTCGGCAGACGTTGTCCCGCCCTGATAATATAAAGAAAACTTTGATAAATTATACCTAAACCTTACCCATGAATCATTTTATCTACTGCTGAAAATGGCATGAAAATCTCATCTGTAATAGTTGAGTTTATCGCAAACAGACAGACAGTTGCAAAGAACTTGCTTTACACTATGTTGTGATGAAATGTTACCCGTGCACTCATCTGTGCGAAATAGATGAAAAATATGTTGTTTCCTGTTAATGTAATGTGCGCGAGACGTGCGCTGTACTGGACTCCAAGAATAAATATAATTGGAAGTCATATGTTTGTATGTAATTTGAATTATATTATCTTTTTGGTCAATTTGGCACCCATTTTGTTTTATATACCGAGCTTGCGTCCACACAACTCGGTAATTATAGTAACGTATAAGAATAACTTCATTATATCGAAAATATGGAAATATTATATCTATATAACTACCTGACACGTGCAACTTCGTCTGCACCGAATCGGTTATTACCTGTTTCAATTGTTTTTTTAAACGCGAAAAATCTTAACGAACCTAAAACCGGATTACAGCGAAATCTACCATTTTTGATTGTAAATCCGAACTATACGGGGACTCACTCAAACATATACTCAGTTGGTATGTGAAAAAACTTTTAAAATAAGCCTAAAACCCGTTCGCAGTGTCACCTATCGAGTTCAGTTAAAATAAAAACTAATCTACATATATTGCCGAAATATCTTCCCAGTATTGGCGATAAATTAATATTTGCCAATTTCAATTATATTCCCTGTGATTAACTATTGAAAATATATATTTTCCAAAATAAACATTATCTATAACACCGAGGGATAATATACCTTTCTAAAATTGAAAAATATTTCAAAATAGGATCGGTGGTACCAAGGATTCCCTGAATACAAAACGATAAAAATATGAAATATAGCTTAAACGTTTAGCTAATCTGTCTACTATATACAGCACAAAGAAAATTTACCGAAATCCTTCAAGAATTTCATTGAATAGAAATTGTTATCTTTCGTCCGTTATCCTAGAGAAACCCTTATGTATTATAGGACAAAAAGATGTAACCTTGTATATTTTTAAGTTTAAGTTTAAGTTATCACTGTGTCAAGTTTCGTCAAAATCAGTTCAGTACTTTCAGAGTGATACATGTTCATAGGGACAGACAGATAGACAGACAAAAATCGTAAAAAGATTATTTTTGACTTCTATATCGACAACATAGTCTACCCAATTATAATTTCAAAAACAATAGATTTGGTCTTGTTACTGTTTTATTATAGTATTAGATAACATACATACACTTTATTTTTATAATACGTAATAGATCACAAACCAAAAATTGGGAAAAAAACTAACGTAGAATAATCTTTTTGGGGAATTTTTGTCGGGACGTCAGTCTGTCATGTAGTGGATTTTATATTTTATTCATAGTCTCGTGTTACTTGGCTCTGCCTATATTGTGTAAAATTTGTGGAGTTTTATGAAATATGGTTCGTTTAGTGGGCATGAGTGAAATGAATGAAAAATAACATCACGGAGCATGAATTTTGACGTCTTGAAAATTAATAATATATAAATAAATATAAATATAAATAAATATAGAAATTTGGCGCTTATACGTCTATATTAACTTGGACATAGAAGAAAACTGGCTAATGAAAACATAAGAACTACCTATATTGACAACTTTAGAATTGGCAGTATGGATTAATTCCTTCGCCTGTCTTATTGGACG
This sequence comes from Antheraea mylitta, assembly GCA_014332785.1. Classification (NCBI taxonomy): domain Eukaryota; kingdom Metazoa; phylum Arthropoda; class Insecta; order Lepidoptera; family Saturniidae; genus Antheraea; species Antheraea mylitta. The sequence goes on along the minus strand of JACEII010000031.1, from coordinate 10,667,923 downwards.
AATATTATTACTACTAAACTTTTTGAATAACAGCAGAAAATATAGTTTGGAAATATTTGCGATAGAAACGTACCACGAATAATCAAAAATTGGAAACAAAACTAACGTAGAATAAACTTTTTGAAAAGGAATACAAAATAGACCCTGAAATTATTTGCTATAGAATATTATCACGTTACCATGGCAACGTATATAATACTAACGCTAACACACAGCGGAAGTTCTCAAAATAGCCCGGTTTTGAGACATTCTTCATTGGTACTCCGCTGCTATGATTTTAGCGATATGGTATATTATACCTTACTAGCTGACCCGTGCAACTTCGTCTGCACCAAATTGGTTCAAACCTGTGTCAATTATATTTTTAAACGCGAAAAATCGTAATTAACCTAAAACCCGATTTTAGCGACCTCAACCGTTTGCATTTGTAAATCCGAACAATACAGGGACTTATTTAAACATATACCCAGTTGGTATGTGAGAAATATTTTAAAGTAAGCATAAAACCCGCTCACAAAAGAGACAACAACTTGGTTTTAATTAGCTCTTTCTCTGGGATAATTTACCAAGTGGTGAAAAATGAATAATTACTAAAATGGCTATTAAAAAATAAGGGTTGATTGTAGAAGGGTGAAAATTGAGGATTGTATGTATTTTTGTATGTTGTATCATAAAAAAATAGAAATTAAAAATTTTGTCTAAAAAATAAAAAAAAAATTAGGGGTGGACTACCCCTAACATTTAGGGGAATGAAAAATAGATGTTGGCCGATTCTCATAGATACCGGATAAGCACGAAAAATTTCATCAAAATCGGTCAACCCGTTTCGGAGGAGTATGGCAACGAAAACTGTGACACGAGAATTTTATATATTAGATAAGTCTGCCTCGATAAATGAGCTATCGGAAAGATGTTTTCAAATCGGACCGGTAGTTCTGGAGATTAGCGCGTAACCATACAAACAAACAAAACAAGCAAACTCTTCAGCTTTATATATTAGTATAGATAAAAGATTTAACACATATTGTTCGATAATGTATAGTTTAAAATTTCCATTACTTTCTTTTATAGTGTAAGTGAGCACAGAGCGTAATATGTAGTAGGATAAAGTTCCAGGTTATGTTGCTGACGGTAATCCCATCCCATTCGACACACTGGTAGTATTCACATATTTAATGTATACGTAATATGTTACAGTAGATAGCGTGAGTGTTGTACTTACAAATGTTTCTGAAAGAACATTTCTGTTATATACACACCCACTCACGATTTTATATTTGTTTATTAATTTTTAAAAAAACGCGCTCGAAGCCGAGAGTACCATTTACTTTATAATAATGTAGTCCGGTGAAGCTGTTAAGACCTTGCTAGATCAATAGCGTAGTCAGATCGAGAAAAAAAAATTTACACTAATAGATTTAAGATGACCAATACGAATTTTAAAACTCACAAATAAACTGCTAACTAGCTTGTGAAAACAAATATAGAACTATAAACCTTCTTGAGTAAGTTTAGTCATGACTACTGGTACTTGCGACTTCATCTGCACTGTGCTGCGTATACACTTGCTTAAAGTGACCTAGGTTTAGCATAAAGAGATTAGGGCACACAATGCTCTGCGATAATCTCCGTACATACCCATTTGATCTTTTGGGCTTGATGCAAAAGGAGTCTACAATTATGTTGTTCGATAATTTTGTCAAGCATGTAATTGCTAATCTCAAAGCATTCAACAGACTTTGATTACAACGACTCTCTTACCTGCATCTAAATCTTTTTGAAATAACTACGACTTTCACTCTGACTTATAGCTATGTCAGGATTAACAAATCTTGGTGACTTAACATTACGCTCATGCAACACATCAAAGAAGTGAGTACTAGATCGTATCAAATTGCGATCAGCCGTCTCTCCGTTTGTTACCAATTCCAAATGATCCTTTTACGAAAACAAGATTTAAAAAAACCCGCTTACCCTACTTAAGAAAATGCGCTGAGCGCGTAATGCTTATGATAATCGTAGTTTCTTAAAACTTTAATGACTAATGTTAAATGAAGGTATCTTGATATTTTTTTAGATAAAAACAAAATCTATTACAAATGTTTCTGTGTCAATCGCACACAGTGTTAAGCCCCTATTATTTATTTATCACTATATATTTTAAAACAGAGCCCTCTGTCACGTCATACTGCAAAATGGATTTTCATACGGTTTTCACTAGTAGATAAAGTGATTCATCAGGAAGGTTTGGCTATATAGTATCACAAGGTGATTGCGCGATACGGTGACACACAAATATACATCACTGCTACAGCACTACACGATCATCCCCACACACGTGCACGCTTACACGCTTACACATGAAAGTGGAAGGGTTTACTTTTTTTTCCCTTATCGAACTGAAAAACTCTCAATTTCCCGATAATAAATATATGGAGTTGTTGAGGCGTGTATGCTTGGTACACATACGTTTCAACAACTCATACATATATGAATAGTTAGCTAGGTTAACTAAGATAAATCGCGATTTTGCATGCAACAGGCAACAGCCAAGCCGAGGTGTGCCGTGCACCCTTGAGATGGTTGCCATGATAAAATCGTCTGAGTGCCTTAAGCGCTTGCCTTAGTAGTCCGGTGAAGCTGTTAAGACCTTGTTGGGTCAATAGCGTAGTCATTTCGAAAAAAAAAATAATCACAAGATGCCGTTGCCACTGGTAATAAACAATTATTAATCTACGTAAGACTATTTCAAAATGGTGAAATATGCAATTAGTCTTGTTTGTTTGTTTAATCATATAACTAAAAAATATACATTTGTCATCATATTATTCATTATCTAATTTTTAAAGTAAATATTAAATTACAGAGTGTTTTTTAATTCCTTTTTGTGTAATTTTGCGAGACAGTAATATTGAGTTCAGTTTTTGTTTGTCTAAATCTAAGAAATGCCTTAAATATATTATAAATATTAATAAATGGTAGAACAAACATGCAAAACTCATATGTCTTTTGATATTTGAAAACAAATTCAGTTCTACGAACAATTTCTACTAATGCCACAATGTACGTTGAGATATTTTGTACAACTAACAAGAACAATGAAACGTATTACAGTTCAGACAACGTAAAGGCAAACTAACAGCAGCCACCTGCAAAGTAACGTAACATTTTTGAACTTGGTAGAGACACGCTGAAGTTATTACTGGTTTTAGCATAAATGAGTCGGCTCGCCGGGGGTAGTAACACCATCTCACAGAAAATCGACGTGAAATAGAAGTGCTTGCATTGTTGCGTTTCGTTCGGCCAGCGAAAGCGCTGAAGGACCACCTCTGCTCCCCTTCCCCGAAACACAAGCTGGAAACGCACTTGCGACTCCCTTGGGGTTGCAAGTGCCTATGGACGGCGGTGATCACTTAACATCCACCTGTTCGTCTATTTGTTTGCCTCCTATGACATAAAAAAAGCAATTTTCGTGAAGTGATTACAAAAGGTACATAAGTATAATTTTTTTTTATCATACCGATCATAATATTGTCACGTTAATATTAACGACGTTAATTAAAAGACGTAACTAAAATATCACATTACAAGGAAACCACAAAAGAAAAAAATATATAATAAAGAATTATAAAAATATAACTATTTGAAATCCGAACAACAATATCAGATCCTATTATAATACAATTATTAGCAGTCTGAGTAGACTTCAGGTAGCTGTCTGGCGATTCTATATTTACTTTTCCACAAAAGAAAGTAATAAACCTCTCCTACTCCCGGGCACTATGGATTATAGGTACATAGTTCAAGACTTTTCTCATCAAAGGTTTATAATGACTTCGCGGAAACAAGCTTTTCTATCGGTATGAAATTAGCTGTCTTTACAGTTCTCTTTCAGCAACTTCAAGCTTCAAGTTATCATGGCAAAATTGTATTCCAATTGAGAAATTGAATTGCATTTCCGTAGTTTATTTTTTACAATATACATTCTTTAAAGGAGGTGGAACTACGCTTATTTTTAATTTTTTGCTTGTTTCTAATATAACCAGAGGATTCTGTCATTTATTTAACAATATCTTATTTAATCTTCTAATATTTTTTAAACCAATCGGTATATTGTCAATTAATTATAGTTTGATTGATTTAAATAATTATATTCAAAATTATATGACAACCGTGGATCGCGACTATTATTATTCATTGTACATTGTACATAGGTATTATACATGATGATACACTTTTTTTAATATCCACTTAGGCTAGGCTAGGCATAGGCTACCACCCACGAGTTTACAATCAGTCACTAAGCACCTATACGTGGTGTTGTTAAGCAGTCGTATAAGTTTAACATGTACGCACGGTATGGTACAGTAAAAGAGAGTAAAGTTCTTATTGGGAAGTGCTGCCAAAATTAAAAGAAACATTTTATAATAATTGCAAAGAATATTTTGATGAGAGAAATAAGGAAAAGTTATCTGGTATAAAACAATACAATGTCAGCCTCTTCATATACCATGGTTTAATGAATGTAATCTAAACCGACAATATTTTAGGTAGCTTTAAGACTCTGTTCGGGGCAATAGCCATCGAGAAGTTTTGCATACCTAATTAGGAAATCTGAATCTCGGAACTGCGATATATGCAAAAAAATTGAGGATGTGCATCACTTGATCCTGGAGTGTGCTAAGAACCTAATCGAAACAGTCATTGAAAAGTGGTATGAAAAGTAGTTGCCAAAACATACAACAATATTTGTCAAAGCATCTTGGCTGAAACATTTGACGCCAAGCTAGATTAACTTAAAAAAAGAATTTGTAATATTGATAAAAATATCTAACGAGACCGAAGTCTGAAATGGTTGTCTTCGTTTACCTAACGCTGCGCGTTATAAAAGACATCCGCGACACATTTTTACCGACCCTCCGGATCCAATCACGTCAGCGAACGATCAGTACCAGCCTGTCCCTCGAAACAGAGCGTGTTTACGCCCACGCACGCGTAACCACAGATCACGCCGCCGTGGTCTAGGGGTTAATTTCGCTCCCGCACACCCGATTAGGCCTCCCACGACAGCGGCTCAAGCCTAGGTTCGATCCCTCGGTAGGGAGCCCTTGAGTGCGTTGCTTGCGCGATACGGTGACACATAAATATACATCACCGCTACAACACTACACGATCACCCCCACACACGTGCACGCCTACACGCTTACACATGAAAGTGGAAGGGTTTACTTTTTTTCCCTGAAAAACTCTCAATTTTCCGATAATAAATATATGGAAGAGTTGTTGAGGCGTGTATGCTTGGTACACATATACGGTTCAACAACTCATACATATATGAATAGTTAGCTAGGCTAGCTAAGATAGGTCGTGGTTTTGCATGCAACAGGCAACAGCCAAGCCGAGGTGTGCCGTGCACCCTTGAGCTGGTTGCCATAATAAAATCGGCTGAGTGCCTTAAGCGCTCGCCTTAGTAGTCCGGTGAAGCTGTTAAGACCTTGATGGGTTAATAGCGTAGTCATTTCGAGGAAAAAAAAAAAAGTTGTCTTCGTTTATGTACTCGTAATTATCGGTTGCGGTTACGAACGATATCGTTGCGGCCTACTAATAATATTCGTATGTCCATTACTGCTAAATTGCCACTACTAATAGCCATTCGCGGTCCCATGCACTAGACCACTATTATAATTACATTTAGGCGACGAAACATCACTTCCTGTTCACGAAGGCGCACTGTATATACATATATGTTGCGAGTATTATGAATACGGACGAGGAACATTTTCCGAGCGCATATTGTACGCCAGTTTAGTTTATACATTATATTATCTATACATATAATAAGAATGTAAATTTAACGTATCTGTAGTTTATCGATTTCTGTGAAACCATTTATTGCAGGTGTTTATAAATAAGTAATAGAATATATTTCAATCATTTTTAGAAATTTCTGCCATTCTGTCTGTTTGTATGACCACGTATCACTGCTAAAGTACTAAGTTCACAATAAAACCTCAAAATCATAAAGCATATCCTCGGGAGTAACTAATTTTTTATTTAATTAAAATCCGTCCACTCTATTAAAAGCTATTCTAATTTGAATGACAACTGGAGTTAAGTACGAGAGAAGAGTAGTAATCTATACTAATATCATAAAGCGGGGGGTTTGTTTGTTTAGTAGGTTGAACGCGCTAATCACAGGAACTATTGGTCCGATTTCAAAAATTCTTTCAGTGTTAGATAGCTCATTTATCGAAGAAGGCTATAGGTTATATATCATCACGTAAGGACTAATAGGAGTGGAGCACCAATGAAGAATGTTTCAAAATTGTTTTTTTTTTTCTTCTGAGAGCTTCCGATGCGTGTTAGCGTTAGCCTTAAGTAATTATTCCACGCGAACGAAGTCACAGGCAGAAGCTAGTACTTAATAAAAATAATAATAATGTAGAATATGAAAAGATAGACAGCAGGACTCTTTTATATGATTATGTAATGATACATACATGTTACAGTATTCAATAGATACTCTTTTAATAATTCATAAGCATTAAAGCAGGGTTGCCTCACGATATGTAAAATATCTGCAGTATATTAAACTAGCTCCGCTCGCGACTTCGTCCGCGTAGTAATTGTTAGTTTGGGCTAACGCTAACGCGCTGCGGAAGCCCTCAAGAAGAAAAAACCATTGCGATTTTGAACCATTTTTCATTGGTGCTCCGTTCCTATTGGTCTTAGCGTGATTATATATAGCCTATAACCTTCCTCGATAAATGAGCTATATAACACTGAATAATTTTTCAAATCGGACCAGTAGAGTCCGGAGATTACCCCCTACAACGTTACAATTTCACAAAATTTACCTCTTTATAATATTAGTATAGTATAAGTATAGATGATAGAAGTGTGGACAAAGGGATAATAGTTAAAAAATACATTAGAATATGGAAGTCTTCCTGAAAGAAGACAGTTAACTTTTGATTTCAATAATGCAGTTTAACGTATCCAATTAATGTTCTATTTGTGTCTTTTCTGTTTAAATACAGTTATTATACATGATAATTATAGCAGTAATGATTTAATCACACTCTTACGTTATTTTGAAAAGATTGTTCATACAGACTATTGTCTGTTATTTTGCTGTTTGTTAAACAGCAGAATAATTTGGTCTTCAGTTGTATAGCAATCATGATAATTATTAGTCGTTATAATGCCCACCTGTATTAGCTATTTATTTAAATTCAAAAATTGAGTGTACGGTTTGTTTCTTCTTTATCGTGAAACATTTAATAGCGTCATCATGTGTTACAATTCTCGTTATTCATTTACCGTCATACAAATAAAAATAAGGCAACTGACAGTAACAATCTTTATAAAACGATTTATTTTAATTTCATGGCTACCGCTGAATATAATCCACAAATACGTTATTTCGATTCGTTTAAAAACAATTTCAAATGCAACCTACTTTTAACTTGTTCTTATTCATATAATCACAATTTAAAATACCTAACGAGTATCATGAAATATGTAGTCACAAATCACTTGTTATATTTATATTAGAATAAGAAATCTACTATTATGTGATAACCATAAAGCTACATTGAAAGTTTTTCCAGTTTAGAGTAATATTTTTAGAAGCTATAAAAAATACTATTCTAAGAAGAAACTAGAGAAAGACTGTTTATATTGTATTTCTTATCTTGAATTTTACTTCACAACAAATAAACAAGATAAGTAATAACAATCAAGTTTATACTTACAAATGCGTTTTTTTTTTATGAATAAAGTACTCTTAGTTGATCTCCTACTGTAGTTAATTAAGATTTATATGTGAAATAAACATTATATAAAAACTGGCGACTCGCTCCGGATTCGCACAGGTATACTAAAGAAATCTTTAAGATCTTTAATAAATCAAGGAAAACATTAGAGGCCAAATGTTCCCTTAAAAGAATCCTCATGTAATGAATAACATGGCAAGTGAAAAACTCAACGTGAATATGTTAATACTCACAATAATTTTGAAAGTCTCGTTGCTATTTTACGTAGGTATTTATCACATTTACTTTTTATATGGATATTTCTAATTTCACTTTTCTATACGATTCTTCAAACATTTTCATTCATAGAAACTTTGCACTGCCAATTACTTGCGACTTTTGAGCACGCAATAAGTACACTTCTATTTTAGCCGGGAAATTGGAAGCCTGGCTTCAAAAACCAGCGCCATTTTTACAGCCAGCATTCCGTTGGCGCCAAATCCCTTTGTCATAGCTCTACTTTTTATTTTTATGTTTAAGGGGTTTCCATATATTTTTTATCACTATATCAATAAATATCTCTTTCTGTCTTTTTATTTGATCCTTATTTATATAGATTGATTTTGATGACTTCAAATAGTAACAGTTTCTGTTACGTATAGATTATAAAAAAAGTACTTTAAATTACTCAATCTATACTAATATTATAAAGAGGTAAAGTTTGTAACGCTGTGACGTTGTAGGGGGTAATCTCAGGAACTACGGGTCCGATTTAAAAAATCTTTCAGTGTTATATAGCTTTTATCGAGAATGGTTATTAGTTATATATCATCAAGCTAAGACTAATAGGAGCGGAGCACCAATGAAAAATGTTTCAAAATCGGGGTTCTTTTTCCTCTTGAGATATTCTGCTGCGTGTTAGCATTAGCCCAAAGTAACTATTCCACGCGAACGAAGTCGCGGGCAGAAACTAGTAATCTATAAAACAACTCTTTTAATGCAGTAATATCATAACATGAGTAGCATAAATAAAAAAATAACCGATATTTGTTGGCTAATCTTACATAAAAGGAAAGTTTTTAATATTAAAAGCTAAAATTTTCAAGAACTATTTTTGTCACAGCCTACAACATACTTATCGATGTCACTGAAAAACTGATCCGTGTAAAGTGAACCTAACATATCTTGTGTCAATAACATACATAACAATTGATATTAATATATTGCGATATCTTAGTTCAATAAAGTTCAACACCGTTTGATGAACATAATGAAAGTTATCATACCTAAGTATTTTTAAATGCATAGGTAACATTTTCAGCCTAACTATTATTATAAATACGAATATCAGTTTGTTTGTTTTTATTTTTTTCGATCTTACTACGCTTTTCACCCAGCAAGGTCTTAACAGCTTCACCGGACTACATGTTCCTTTTTGTGTTACGCTTTCACTCCTCAATTCTTAAGCCCATCGTCATAAAACTATGTATGCATGTTGTCAGGAGTGAATAAAAGGATATAGGGTAGTTATCATCTAGAAAAAAGGACTGTGTCCGAGGGATAATGTCAAATCTACATTAACGCAAGCGAAACCGCAGAAGATAGCTAGTTTTACTATAAACTTACCAACAAGTGGTACTGCAGGACATAAACTTCTTTTACATGCGACAATCATCATAAAAATTGATACACGTATCCACAAGATTAGAGTACATATCAAAGGAAATTTGAAAATAGCACCAGTGACTTAGATGTTAAGGAGTAATAGACGATCGTAGTTTAGTAGGACTAGAGGAAGACCGAAACAGGTATTGATATATCGTGTGAAAAATTATATGCGTAAAAGCGTATCATACTGAGATGACTTCTGACAAGCGAGGGCGAAAGAGTAAAACATGTGCTGACCCCACCTGAGTAGTATAAGGATAGAAAAATGATCGTGATTGATATTTATACACAGAATATTTACACAATATTTATTACGCAGTAACTCAACTATAGTCTGCTCCAATCTTTTTGACCGCACTGAATATAGCCGTAAGTACGGCTTGCGCATAGTATCATTAAGAGTTTAATACAAAATAAAGTAAAATTAGTATTGTAGGAATCTAAACCGGCATTAACTTTTGTCCTTAACTTGTCTCGATGTTATATATATAATAAAATACCTATTATTACGTAAATCTGTGATCTGCGTAGCTACATTCAGGGCGGTCGTAAAATTTGGCACGGACTATATTTATTACAACAAATAGCGAATACAATAAAAAACAAAAATAACATACGCGTAGGGAATCGCGGTCACAGCTATGCTATCATCAACTAGTCCGCTTGAGTTATCATTAGTCTGAATATTTTGCTAAAATACGGTCAGTAGGAGCGATGCTTTTTAGGACACCACGCGTTACTAACGTTACAAATTTTTGACCAAATATATCGAAATTGAAATAATGTTGTTTTCTAAACTTACTTTAAGCATGTAGTTTTATTTATAGGTTAAGCAGAAAATTAGAAACTAACGTATTAATATTAATTTGATCACGTCTCATAATTAAATCATGAAAGATGACATATAAACTACTAGCCTCTGCCCGCGACTTCGTTCGCGTACTCAATAGGAAAAAACATCCCGATTTTGAAACATATTTCATTTGTGCTCCGCTCCTATTGGTCGTAGCGTGATGATATATAGCCTATAACCATTCTCGATGAATGAGCTATAAAACACTGAAAGAATTATTCAAATCGGACCAGTAGTTCCTGAGATTACCCCCTACAACATCACAACATCACAAACTTTACCTCTTTATAATGTTAGTATAGATATAGATAGTATAGATAACAGTTACTAGAACTTATTTTCATTACTTGATTATTGCATTAGCCGACCATAAGCCGGAGTAAAAGTATTTTTTATATTTTATATATTTATTTTTTATAGCAGGGAAACAAACAGCTGGGTCACTTGATGTCAAGTGATCACCACCGAATACTGTGTTCATCACAGGACCGGAGCGCCTCAATGCCATGTATTTTCTTTTGACCTAATCCAACGTAGAGCGGCTCGAATTATCGGCGTTCAAATGCTTTCGTTACGGCTTGACATTTTGGCGCTTCTCAGAGATTTTGCGTCAATTTGCGTCTTTTACAAAATCCACCAAGGAGTGTTCTGAAAAGCTCTTTGGATTGATACCTACTGCTGAGTTTCAATACTGAACGACTAGTTACATATTGAAATTGTATCCGAATCATCTTGACTGTTTGCAATTTTTTCGTTTTTTTTTTTTACGTACGTCTACTCTTTGGAGTGAATTCTGACGGGAGTTTCTGGACCAATAATTTCTCAAATCCTCGAAAATATAAGCCTACTCCTTTCTCAAGTTCCGACAACGCATCTGTGATTCCTCTCGTGACGCAGGTGTCCCTGGGCAGCGGTGATCAATTACCATCAGATTAACCCGCATTTTCGTTTGCCCGGAATCACATAAAAAACACAAAAGGAGGGATACCGTAGTGGAAATTATAAACAATAGGTAAATACTAAATTAGGATTTGTTGGCAAATTATACGATAAGAAATGTACTCAGCGAGAGAGCTTCAAACACATTATACAATGTACACTTAAATGTAAATACATTACGTAAAAAAATGAGATGTATCAATGCAAATCAAACAAATCCTATTGTTATAATACAATATTCAAGCAATTGGTTACATTAACATGTTCGTACAGGGACGATAATGAGTTGTACCGCTATGACAGATGGTGTTCAGCCGTCTAAACGTGTACGGATTCAGTTATAATAATTATGGACCCAAAAAGTCACATATCAGTTGCAGAACAAGCGATAAGTCATTTTAATTTTTGAATCAAATAAATTTTATTTAGGTTCTCATTTGTTAGTTCAATATAACTTTTAAAATGATCATAACAAATAATTTATATGAATTTAGTAATTATGTAACAATCATTATTATTATTAACTTTGTGACAAATACCTATTTATATATAAATTTATAAGTCCGTTTAGGCGAACTACATAATGGTCATTTACTTACTTCAGGGGGACAGGACAGGTGGTAAATAATAACTAAAATATTTTATTTCATTAAACAAATGACTTACATTTTAAAGAATGATCTATTTTGTTTCTTTTTAAGAAACGAATACTAGGTAATTATAATATTAATAATTATATAAAGGATATTTTTGTTTGCAGTCTCGTTGTATTCTCGGTCCGGAAAATATACTTAAACAAGAAATAATCAGAGTATTCATATTATCGTACCAATCTCGGTCCGTACCGGAGCGGTTGGTCGAAAAGCATACTTGACTCGGATAAGATCGGATCGGGCATGGCTTATACCGACAGTGTGAATTTGTTTTTGTTTCAACTCCAGTCTTTCTTCGGTTGTGCAAAACGTTGAATTTTTCTTCTAGACACGACTAGTAATAAATCGTGGAATTTTGAAAAAAGTAAGTACCTTATGCTTAAACATTCGATTATTAATAATAAATAATCGTACTATAATTATTTTCGTCAACTTTTCTATAAGCGTTTCGAGAAAAAAGTGTATATGGTGAAATTCGTAAACATCTTAGAAGAATAGTTGACTGTTTTGCACTTTCATTAACGATTTTATATACTAGAAACGTCCTATGTCGCCTATGGATCGAGACAGATGGATTGTGGAACTAGTAGTGTAGTAGTAAATAGTAGTATTTGATCGGACCGAAACCGGAGCGTGATCGGACCGTGAACTGCATCATATTGTGAATCTAGCCTAATTCATATTTATTAGTAAATATACTAAGTACTATTAGATATTTATTAAGACTTGGGTAAACGATGTCGTTGTTTATGTTTATCCTCTGTACGTAAAATATATTCTTATATTACTAGATAATGCAGATGTTCCAAATTACTAGTTGAGCTTTCTTTGTTGCTGATCAAGTAGTAATTATATTTTAGTAACAGAAAAAAAAAAATTTTTGGTCAAAAAACCGATATCTAAATGCAACACATATCTCAAATGGCCTATAATAATATAAAAAGTCGACCCCCTCAATGCTTACCCATTACGTACACCACAATGTGTGTGTATTATCGTAATATGTAAGCCAAAGATTCGTGTTTGTTTGTTTATTTGGCCTCAATTCGTGGCGATGTACTAAAAATTTGATCGTTTCCGAGACTAGGTTACCGGCCAACATTGTTTCCTAATAGAATACCTACTAAGATTACTTAGTGAAACCAACTAAATAGAAACGAGGTTCAAACTTTATTTGTATATTGTTCAGTCGCTTTATGTAAAATGATAACCTGGAACTGTATGTAACTACATAAAAAACAATTGCCGAATGTAGGTACGCGTTTTTTGTTTGTAAATGTCAGGACAAGGTTTGTATGAGAGAAATTGTACGAAAAATCAAATAAGGAACACTGCAAAATTTGGCTTAAAATCCACATAAAAGGAGAGTGATTGAACGAGTGATAAAAAATTTTTCAGAAGATCTTTATAAATATTGAAAGTACTAACAGATTAATGTTTCGTCGGTCAGTTGCTTTATTATTAGGGGTGTGTTAATACTCGAATCATTCGATGGCGAATTGAACCAAATAATTCGATTCGTAGTTCAATTCGTACATTCCAACTATTTTAATAAATTCAACAATTCGAATTATTCATATAATTTCAAAATATTCGAATAATTTAAACTATTTTAATGATTTTAACGAATTACATATTTATCACATCTCAAATAATTATTAATATTTGAAATTAGTTCAATAAATCGTTTTTAGTCGAAGGAATTCTAATTAAACTAGTTTGAAAATGGATAATAAATAAGACAGCTCACAATTTATCTCATAAAATTATTTAATTTAAGCTTCATATCTAAAATATTTGGGAAATGTTGTATCTATTCCTATAACTATTAGTTCAATAATTCTTCCTTATTTTAATAATATTCGATTAGTTCGAATAATTTAAATATTTCGATTTGAATGGAATTCGATTCGATTCGATCATTATTCGTACACCCCTACTTTTTAATGTCGTTACGTGGTTGTACAGTAAAATAAAGTTTTGTTCTTATTGTCTTCGTTAGTACTGTCGTGCGAAACCTGGGTGGACAACTAGTTCATTTATAACATTAAAAACTACACGCAACAAAGTGAAGGCAATCAACTTTAATATCCTGATCACCCTCTTGATCACCGAATATACGAGTATATTGCCTAATATGTATTTCAATACGCTCGAGTGTGTCACTTTGATAAGTAGTTGGCACCACTTGGCGTATGCCAGTTGCAACTCAACCAGAGGTTATTGTTATGTCCCGTATCAGTAAGTAACAACAATGCAATAATTTTAACTTAGACAAATTTCTCTGCTGGGGGTACAGTTTAAGTAATTCTCCAAGTATCTGATATTTTGACACCCAACCAGACGTTTTGTTATGTCCCGTATCAGTAAGTAACAACAATGCAACAATTTTCACTTAAACAAATTTATCTGCTGTTGGTATAGTTTTAGTATTTCTCCAAGTATCTGATATTTTGGCATTTTTTTTATTGAAGCACGACAAAGTGACTGCACTATGCCTGATGGCAAGCATAGTACAATCCAAGAACAGTGGTGACCACCGCGAGACAGATCATCCATCGTCGGTCGCCACTGTCATGCCGGCCTTAATGACGAAAGTCACACGGTACTGGATATGCACAGGCTGATCCCGAAACGCGACGCTCAAGAGCGAGTCACTATGACGGGCTTTTTCGCCATGTACATGGTGGTTGCGACCCTGTCGGGCTGTATAACCCTACCACCCCGCTATCACCATTGCCTCGTTCGTTGATCAGCAGGGTGCACCACGTGCAGGTGAGGTTGACTTGGGTATCTCAAGACTTAAGATGTTACTCGACACCCCTTACACCCCTAAAATTTATTATATAAAATTTTTAGGGTTCTTTCTCGAAACGCGGTTCTAGCATTTCTCAAAGTGTTAAACCAACTTCCTTTTACAGTACGGCCATGTTATAATATAAAATGTAACCGAATAACTGAACGTGGTTTGTCAGTTATGTCATTTTGTCTTTTGTCTCACTCACTATCTCATATGGAGATTTATTAACCAAATTTTGTCACCTCTTCCATATATTTCAAACATTTTCATTCAAACAAACTTTATCCCGGCAATTACAAACAACAAATAATAATTAGCGAAATCGGTGTAAGCATTCAACAGTGAATGACTTACATACATTAAGCAATTGAGTTTTTTTGTATGTATAGAAGACTCTAGTCTTCTAATTTGAACAGATAAATTGCGAACTGATGTTTGAGGCGGATTCTATAACTTTCACAAGACGGAAAAAAGTTAAATATTTTATTGAACAAATGTAGTAGTTATAAGTGAAGGAGAACAAGAAACAAAAAACCTTATAACTCTAGCGTTCTACATTCACAAACATCATTGTTAAATATATAGCTTATATTATTCCTAGAATTAAGATAAATCTAAGATAGTCCTTGCGAATACCTCATCATCTTTAAAATTACAGATTTCGTCAGAAAAATAGACATAGAGATAAATATATTATACAATCGATGTATTTAAACCGATCCTCTGGACACTCGGGAAATGTGAAACCAAAAAACTTTTCAAGTGTCAAAAGGTATCGACCAAAACGATAAATATTCTCCTTGGGATCATATGAAATCAAGTTTACAAAAGATAAAAGCCCTATTAAGTAGCTTTTTAGTTATAATATCATTGGCATTAACCGGCAAAATGTAATAGATAAGAAGATAAGAACTTTAATCAGTGAAAGACATTTTGGTGGTGGAAAAGTCACGGTAGTCGACTGGCTTGATTGGATATTCGCAGGTCCCAACCGCGGCACGTACCAATAAATTTTCCGTAATTCGCTTACGTTAACCAATTTAAATTGGAAGCACTATCGGCTGACGGCGAAAAATGACATTGTAAGAAAACCTGAACACGAGAAATATTCTAGAAGTACAAACGTATACAAACGTATGTAGAATGTGGAAAAATATAGAACTGCGAATTTCTCGGAATTTGAAATCACCCATAATGGTGGGCTGGTGTGCTGATTATCCTGTACCTTCCTTTAGGAAAAGGTTTATGGCCCTGCAGTGGGTCTCTTGCAGGCTGATGTGATTATGACGATAACACATCTTTATCGTTATCTTTATATATACATTTCATCTCACCTTTTGTGATAAAATCTAAACATGATTTTAACCAAACCTCTTTCTCGCTATAAATAATTGATACATATCAAAATCAAAATGTCTAAATATCACGAACAGACGAACAGGCAGATTTATGCTGTTATAAAATCTAAACGAATGTTGCTTTTGTCGAACTGGCTATACGTTGTTAGCTGTAACAGTAATTACAGCTTCACCGAACTTTAACCTAAGGTTGCTAGTACTATTTATATTTGTATATGAAAAAAATTGTAAATATTAAACCTATAATTTAGTCCCATTAATTTCTTCCCGCAATATAATTTAAGCTTATAAAACATCTGCAACAACCGCTATGTATAAATAGAGACATAGTTTATTTAACATGAATACCTGCCACCTATAATATTTTCAATTCAGGTTGCTCCTTTGGTAATTCACTGAGTTGAAGTTCAGGTCTGCGGCGAAGTTGGAATGGTTTTCGAAGTTATACTTCTTTTGGCGCGTTAGGGAAAAATGATGAGAGTAAATTTTTACGATGCGCGCGCACTCTATCACGAAAAACCGACACCCTGAGTTTAGCTATAGTCAACTTTTTGACTGTTTGTATTAAAACTTTCAATGTAATAAATACCTTTTTTCTATTTTCTATTGTTAGTGTCGTTTTTTCTACAAACGTAGAATAAGGCGAAAAATAAAGTGTTTCCAAAGATTTTTATCTTGCTAAGCCAAAGAAATATAACTTCTAACGCGTGTACATAAGTACATACACACTTTTTTTTAAATAAATTCAATAACGTCGATTTTTTTTTATTACTTTTAATATTTGCCCCATATTACACCAGATTTTGATTAATTTTATGATGCAAATTGTACTGATTTTTATAAAAGTTGTCTTCATTATGACTTCTATTGTCCTCGTTCAAAGTGTGCAACAATTGATAAGTGTTTCTTGATAGCATCTTTTTCATTTGAATTGATGCGATGAGGAATTCAATTCCGTTACAGTTGTAGTTAAATCGCTGTAAAATAAACCTATAACTAACCTTAAATTTGTTGAGATATTCCTGTTGCTTGGTGATATCCGTCGCTAATATTAGGGAACTGATCTGAGCTCTTAAACCGTTGTACAGATCAGGCATGTCATCGAATACGCCGCTCTCTTTTAAGCAGCTCATCGCAGCCCGCCAGTGATGGTTCTCGAGTACTGATGTATTCTGATTCAAAGCAAATATAAATATATTAGGTATACCTGTTTTATGAAACAGACTATTTATGCTATGAACGTGATGAACTAATTACTAATGCATTAACAGTGAAATATTTTAAGTAATAATTATATGCATATTATTGTAATATTTCTATTTTACTAATGCGCTTCTTTGTTTTTAATATTTGCAGGTATCTATTAGTATATTGCCATACTAGCTTCTGCCCGCGACTTCGTTCGCGTGGAATAGTTACTTTAGGCTAACGCTAACACGCAGCGGAATCTCTCAGACGAAAAAAAAAAACGATTTTGAAATATTCGTCATTCGTGCTCCGCTCCTATTGGACCTAACGTGATGATATATAACCTATATAACCTTCTTCGATAAATGAGGCATCTAACACTGAAATAATTTTTCAAATCGGACCAATAGTTCCTAAGATTAGCGTGTTCAACCTACTAAACACAGACCCTCCAACTTTATATTAGTATAGATTACTACTCTTCTCTCGTACTTAACTCCTGTTGTCATTCAAATCATAATAGTTTTTGATAGAGTGGACCGATTCTAATAAATCAAAACATTAATGACTCCTGAGGATATGCTTTATGACGTTTTTGCTGAGTTTTTATTGTAAACTCAGTACTTTAGAAGTGATGCGTGGTCATACAAAAAGACAGATATTTCGAAAAATGACTGAAAAGTATATTCTATTACTATGTTCTAGACATCTGCAACAATTTTTTTCACGAAAATCGAAAAAGTACAGACACTTTAGATTTATATTTTATTATATGTGATATATATATATATATATATATATATATATATATATATATATGTATAGTTAAATTGTATAATTATGAAGTATTTAAATGTTTTTGACATTTCCTTCGAAGATATTTAATAATAACAAAAAAGTAACCTTTCGAAAATGAAATACATGGATAGAAGTTTAGTTATTCTTGTAGGAACTAACGTCTCTATGATTTAAGTCAGGGAATATAACTGCTACTAGAACTGCTGTAAGAATTCTATCAATTGGCCTCACCTCGTACAAAGCAGCTAGATGATTCGAAGTGGCGACCAAAAAGGTTTGATTTACTCCCGGATGATCGAGATCGTGTGCCATTGCTGCGAGTAACGAAGCCATTATCTCCACGGGTTCGAGATATTCAAGGATCTGACAGTGAAAAAAAAAATTACATGCATTGCTGGAAAATATGACGCACTATTTTAAGGACAGTGAAAAATATAAAGAAATGTTATATTAACTTGTCATTACATGCCTCGTGGAGCAGTGGTAGTAAGCAATATTATAACACCAATGTGTCGCGAGTTACATCCCCGCACAGTACTAACTTTTGTGTGTTAAGCATAATTATCACATGGCTTTTATATATTTCACAGTGTATGCTTAAATCCGCATCAAAAGCCTGTGCGTGAAATGTTGTCTTCATATTTTATTGTTATTATTATTATTATATCAATGGATTTTATTCAAAAGGTACAAGATATTTAAAAACATAGCACGTAGTTTCTAAACACTTTAGCGTTAAATAGTTCTACAATACAATAAGTTATAATTAAAGATAATTATTTTTGTACTATAAGGTTTACTTTCATATCATACAGTTTAGAAAGTGAATACCAATTTCAAAACCTGAAAGAACCCTTTAGTTACTTATAACAAGCCAATTTTTACTACAATATACTTTTAGCTGTCATCTGAAGATATCCACTATTCACAATTGCAGTCATGAGGCTTGTGCGGATTTTCATAATGAAATTGTACTGTAGGTCAACACCAGCCAACTACTTATTACTAGAATATTTATTCCACTCGTATTCGCATATACTGTTACTCTAGTGTTCGCACCAACGCATTTGCTATATAATATGTAAATGTGCAATAGAAAAAGGCATATGCTTAATATTATACCTAGTTATCCAGAGAAAAAAAACAAATATACATACATATACATACACTCAACATGAGGTGAAATACGCAAAAATGAATTTGTGTAACAATAAGGAAAGCAATGAATCACACCGTACCACGCATTCCCGCCTGCTTCCCTTTGTTCGACCGTGCGACGTTCCCACGATAAGCAATTACGTAATGATTAACCTTGAAAGCGCCCTTTTAATGTTGTTCGTTGAACCGAAATGCGTTTTTTTTTACGTTTAAAAGTAGCGTTCTATAATTTAAAAAGTTTCAGAATTAACTTTAACTTAGGTTCTCTTTGTTGTCTATTAGTATTTGTTATTATTATTTTATATGTTATTATATTATTTTATATGTTAGATGTGACCGTAAACTGTATGAATAACATGTGACCATAAACTGTATGAAGCGTCAGGAAAAAAAAATCAGTTATATCCGTTATATGATGACGATACGCTTTAATTATACCTTATAAACGCTCAGCTTCAATATTTCAACTTAGTTTTAACAAAATAATTGCAACTGTCCAGTGAGCTGATGCATACACAAACAAATCAAAAGTTGGATGGCCGGGATGCACCGTAAGTTTCTAATTTAAATATGTTTCTAATTATAAAGTAGTTCCATTTGATATCCTTGATAATGTAGTTAAATGAGGATTAAATATTAATTCTATATATCCATGTTATTTTGAAGTACTCATTAGATAATAGTATTCTTCTAACGCAAAATCTCCGAACTAATATAACATTACGATGATTTTGATGTAATTATTTTTAAAGTCTATCACTTAATAACTTAGAGGTGGTAGAGCCACGCTGAAGCTATTACTGGCTTTAGAACCACCCTCTCACAGAAAACCGACGTGAAGTAACAATGCTTGCATGGAAGAAGCTGGAAGACCACCTCCCTCTCCCCGACTTCCAAATTCCCTATTCCCCTTCCATCAAACACTGGTTGGCAACACACTTGCGACTCCCCTGTTGTTGCTAGTGTCTATCGACGGTGGTGATCACTTAACATCAGGTGACCCACCTGTTCGTTTGCCATCTATGATATAAAAATAAAAAAATGGAAACCAATTTGATATATAGAACTAATTATAGTCTTTGCACACACAATTCAATCAGGATAAGGGTTAGTTATGTTCTTAAGTAAGACAAATATAATAAAATACAAAAACACACACCTTTGACTGCTGCAAAAAACAATGCATCGCTTGAGTGACATCGGCTGCGTGGATCGAATTGTGGTAAGGGTTGGTACTATGGTACCCCTGTTCTATTATCGTGAATAACTTCCAGATCTTTACTGCATCCAGCTTGAAATAGGATATGAGGTCGTAGGTTTGGAACAAGTAGAAGCACAGTATCGGCAAGCATCGACCTAATCAACAAAATTTAGGTTCGTATATCTTAGAATATAAAATTAACAAATCGTATGCCCAGGGAACAATGAATTTAAGTAATGACTTCGATACTTTTAATCATAAAGACGAATAATTTAAAAATAATTGTTCAACATAAGAACCTGATGATAAATAATGTATTGGTAAATAAATAACAGAATTTGCAAGGAAATCTTGTACACTTATGTGTTAAAAGAATACCAAAGATTAAGAGTCGATTGAATTGTCCATAGTTTATGTATTAGTTATTGTTAAACGTATAAAAGTTAAATTGCAAGCTGTGCTTAGAGAAACGAAATAACGTTAAGTATTACTCCATATATATACATAACTAGCTTCTGTCCGCGACTTCGTCCGCATGGCATACTCTGAGCTAACGCTAACACGCTTTCAGAAGGAAAATAAAATCGATTTTGAAAATTTCTCATTGTTGTTCCTATATATCTTAGCGTGATATTATATAGCCAGCCTTCCTCGATAAATGAGCTATTTAATACTGAATTTTTCAAATAGGATCAGAAGTTCCTGACATTAACGCTTGCATCCAAACAAACAAGCAAAATGGGAAAATCCCTAACAGATACCCATCCCGTGGGACAGCTAAGGATGGGTTATGTCTAATTTGCACGGACTAAAACCCCATTGTGCCTTCATACACCTTATTGGCGGGGGAGCAGGAACTGTCGGCTGGCACTGCGTCTGCTCCCCCGACAGGTGTGGGCTCTCTAACAGGCCCTGACTGCGGTCTGAGGGGTCAAATATGGTAGATCCCTCAAAGAGGGAGTGGGTGTTAGACCCCCCCTGACGAACTGTGGGAGTCGCATCGGCACAATGCGCCTCCACCACATGGGCCTGTGCAGTTTGCACTGCCAGGGCGACAACATGCCCGTGTCCATGGCCCCCAGGCCCCATCTACGGCGGCCGGAGGTTATCCCCTACCCATCGCCACCGTGTGGTTCGTCGACCACGGGAGGGGAGCCTAGTGGTCCGCTCCCTCTCCATCTCCTCTTTTACAAGCATGACTGTCTCGCAATAGCAGGCGTTGGAGAGTCACCCGGTCTCGCTCTTGACCATCTTACTAACGACGATCGGGAGCGAGAGATCCGGGCCAATGGCCGCGACCAGCTCGCGTCGTGGCACATCCCAGGCGGGACATTCACTCACCGTGTGCTGTGCGGAATCATCAGCCACAGTGATGGCACCCAATAGTCGGCTCCCGGCCAATGCGACACAGATATCGCCCGAAGCAGCCATGCCCCGAGAGTACCTGCGTCAGCCGGAAGCTCAGGGTGCCACGCCGCCTGGTAAGCCATTCGACCATGACTGGTCGAACAGCTTCGATTGTTACCACGCCCCAGCTGGGTCGCTCAAGTCGTCGAGACCACTCTTCCACCAATAGGACCTGATGAAGCTGGGACCTTAGCGTCTCGATTTTTCGAGCCGCTAGACGTTGCCCCAGCTCCAGCACCTCCACGCGTTGAAGATACAAAGACGCGTGGGCTCTCGCTTCCAAGTCCCAGGCAAGTAGGGAGGCCGCCTCAAAGGAAATCGTGCGGTAGCCGCGTATAGCTCTGACGGCCATCGCCCGCTGCGGTCTCCGCAGGTGAGCGATATTAATGGGCGTCAATTTAGGCGCCCACACGGGTGCCCCGTAAAGGGCCATTGACCGCACGACCCCCAGGTACAACTTCCGACAGGCAGGGTTCGGCTCGCCTAAACCGAGGCCCTGCTAAACCGAGGCCCTGCTGTTTTACGGGCCTCGGCAGGGGCCACCCTCTGGGGCCCATATAACGGTGGGAGGAGTACGTATTAGGGTGGGGTCCACGATGAAATATCTGGGCCTCACCCTGGACGGGCGTTGGCGGTTCGAGCCCCACTTCAAGGGGCTCGGACCGCGTATAGTAGGGGAGGCGGCGGCGCTCGGCCGCCTTCTCCCGAACACGGGAGGGCCGGGCGCTGCCTGACGCCGTCTTTATACTGGGGTGGTGAGGGCCATGGCCGCCTACGGGGCGCCTGTGTGGGCGGACTCCCTCAGCGCCACGAACGTTCGCGTCCTGCGCAAAGCGCAGCGTACAGTGGCGTTGAGGGAGATCCGCGGGTACCGCAGGGTGTCCTCGGCGGCGGCCATGGTGCTCGCGGGCTCTCTACCCTGGGAGCTGGAGGCGGAAACTCTTGCCGCCGTGTACAATTACGCGGCGGCCGGAAAATCCCGAGGTAGACCTCCGGCGCCCAGGGAGATCGCTGCGCTGCGGGCTGTAGCAAATACAGAGAGCAAATACAGAGGTGGGGCCGACGCCTGGCGGACGAGCGTTACGGAAGATTTACCATAGACACCGTCCGCCCGGTCCTGTCGGCCTGGGTGAATAGGGGCTGGGGCTCCCTGACGTACCGTCTGGTGCAGGTGCTGACCGGGCACGGATGCTTCGGTTGGTACTTGCACCGGATAGCGCGCAGGGAGCCCACCGCCGCATGCCACGAGTGCGGCGCTGAGACGGACACCGCGCAGCACACTCTCTCGGAGTGCGCCGCGTGGGGCGATCAGCGCCGCGCCCTGGTTGCGGCGGTGGGAGACGATCTCACGCTGCCGGGCGTGGTTTCGGCCATGCTCGGCAGCGAGGACGTCTGGGCTGCTGTGGCCTCCTTCTGCGAGACCGTCATCTCACAGAAGGAGACGGCGGAGAGGGCCCGGGAGGTCGATCCCAGAAGTGGTCCTCTCCGCCAAAGAAGAGCAGCGGGAGGGGTGAGGCGTAATGCCCGACTCTCCCAAAACCGTCGCCAAACCTGAGGGGATGGGACGGGGCCCCCCATCTCCTCGTTGCACGGGTGAGGCTGACGAGGGGAGGCTGCTGGTCGTGTACCCAGTAACCTCTCTATAGTAGGGCGAAGCCTGGCGTACACTCGCCAGGCTGCCGCAGGGGCAGTTTCAGGTCAGTGAGCATGCTCGATCCCTGGCTGCCCCTTCCATGCGGCGGACGGTACACCGTGGGGTTTTAGTCCGTGCGAATCGGACATAACCTACCCTCTCCCCCGGGAGGGTAGCGTATCCGTTAGGGATTTCCCCACGTTAATAAAAAAAAATTGGTTGCCTGTAAAGTCGGTATACGGGCGAAAGTTTTACGTGACAACGACTTTGAGTGGTAAAATAATTTTAATGTGAATATTCATTCGTATAGTAGTCTCTCTCGCTCTTAGGCGGGCTAACCATGCCCGAGTGGAAGGGACGCGTGCCTCTCACTCGCTCTCATTGTTAGCGCATAACGTGAGCGGAGCGTAACGCAGTTTCTTGAAGTGTCACCCGGCAAACCAATTTATAAGACGTTGTCACGTCAAAAAAAAAAAAAAAAAAAAGGTTTCGGCTCGCCGAGATTGGGTAACAAACGAGCGAGGGCGCCCGCTGTGCCCAATAAGCGGGGGGCTAGCTGCCGGAAGTGTTCCTTGAACGTCCAACGGCTGTCGAGGAGGAGGCCGAGATACCTCATACTCGACCCAACACCGATGGATTCGCCTCCCACAAGAATCTGGGTTCTTTGAGGTGACGCTTTCCGAGGGCCGTGAAACCACACGGCCTCGGATTTGCGCAACGCCACCTCTAATCACAGACGCCGGATCCTGTCAACAACCTGAGCGACGCTCGCTGTAGCTATCGTCGCGGCCTCGCGGTGCGTACTCCCTCGGGCCAGCACCAGTGTGTCGTCTGCGTAACAGACAACGCTGACACCGCGGAAGAGCACACCGCGCAACACCCAATCATATCCGATGTTCCACAATAGGGGACCCAAGACAGACCCCTGTGGAACACCGGATTATGACGTCTCGTCGACTTTCCCTACCATTCTGACCTGGGAAGGTTACGTACCTCTACGAGAGGTACGCCCCAACTATGCAGCGGAGGTAGTGAGATGTCGAGAGACATCGCCAACACCACTTCGCCCCGGGCAACTGCTTCCTCCGCCTGAATCTTCACTCTCATCACTGCGTCTATGGTGGAGAGCCCCTGGCGGAAACCAAGCTGGTTATCCACCAGATCCGGCCCGACTCGTGTTAGATGCTGGACGAGACGGCATGCGATTATCCGTTCATACATTTTCGCAACCTCGTCCAACAACACAATGGGCCGGTACCCGGACGGATTGTCTGCTGGGCGCCCCCCCCCTTCTTCAGCAAGACCAGTCGGCCGGTCTTCCACAAACGCGGAAACTGGCCCCGCTGAAGCGACGCAGTGAAAATCCTCGCTAGTCTGGGTTCAAGGGCCTCGTAAGCCAGGACCCATGCACGGCCAGGTATGCCGTCTGGTCCTGGGGCGGTGTTCTTGATACGTAGGTGTTACAACGCCCCCCTCGTATCTTCCCAGGTCACCTCGGGTATCGCATTTTCGTCATCGTTGTCGTAGTCCTCAGTCGCATTGGGCGCACTTGCGGGCTGAGGCGGAGCCATCGTAGGCGGCATATGCTCTGATGCTGAGGGAAACAGAGCCGTCAATACCTCTCGGAGAAGCTGCGGCTCGAGACTCTGGGTTACCGGGGGGGCCCTGTGACACAATTTGTCACGAACTAAACGATATGGGCGCCCCCACGGATCCCGACTTAGCGCCTCAAGCAGCTCCTCTCTCGCGCTCTATGGCCTTCCAAAGCGCCAGTATAGCAGCTCTGTATCCCTCATAGAGCTCCTCCTCCACGGCCAACGCGGTTTGTTCGTGACTCCGCCGGCGTCGATGTCGGGTGTACCGGCGCCTGACCACCATACACACAGCACGCAGCTGCGTGATTTCGGCAGTCCACCAGTACACCTGACGTCTGGCGGGAATCGACCCCCTAACACGGGGTATTGCGGCGTCACAGACACGCGTCATCGCCGCACGAAGATACTCCGCCGCTATGTCGACGTCAACAGGCCTGTCTGATGGTTTTCCATCTACCCAGGCCTGTAAAACGACGGCCTCGAGAAATACCTCCCGATCAAGGCGGTTTAGTGCGGCCCTTCACCATCGGGGGCCCTACGGGCTGGCTCGTCCGAGTTTTGGGTGGAGACATCAAAACGTATATAACGATGATCCGACATGGTCTCCACTGCCTTTAGGACTCTCCAGCCCCGAACACGACATGTTACAGCAGGACTAGCGAACGTAACGTCCACTATCGATCCGCCCTGCACGCACGTGTTGACGGACCCCTGGTTCTGAAGGAGTAGACCGGTGTGAATGGCCCACTCCTCCAGGGCCCTTCCACTTCCGTTCGTGGCTGGGGAACCCCACGCCGTCGACTTGGCGTTAAGGTCCCTGAGCACTAAGATGGGGTGAGGCCGACTACGACTGACGACCGTTTGCAGATCCCCGAGGAATCTCTCAAAATCGGCGAGAAGCAAACCCTCTAGCTTTATAATATTATTATAGATAGCTTCTGTCCGCGACTTCGAATCTCTCAAAAGAAAAGAAAAAAACGATATTGAAACATTCTTCAATGGTGCTCTGCTTCTATTGATGTTAGGTCTTTACCTATGAAATTGCCGTTGTGTATGAAAAAATGTAAACGAATTTTTTCATGTATTTTTTATTTGTATTAATCGAAGTAATCAACCATGCAATCAATGCATCTTTGCAAACGCAGTGGCAGTTTATTGATACCCTTCTTAAAGAAATCAGCTAGACGTGAGGCTACGAATTCTTCAAAGGCATTTTGTTCTGCCTCTCGGGTACTGTTTTTTTTTCCTGCCAAGGAGTTATCCAAATTCTGGAAAAAGTAGTAGTCTGTAGGCGCATGGTCTGATGAGTTTTCAATTTAAATCGGTTCAGTAATTTTGACGTTAAAGCGCGACAGACAGATACTTTCGAATGTATAATTTTAGTAAGGATTACATCGATTATTTATGTTATAATCTACATAATAACACTTCACTGCAATGAAATCCTCTTTCAATAGAAATTAACTTGTTTCAGAAAAATTAATGCGCGAGATTTTTTTTACACGTTCGTATCTACATTTTGCGATATGATATTTTTCCTATTCACGATATGAATTTCTAATATCTACACTCAAAAGTATACCAAAAAAAATCTTTTAGCTCCAAATTAATATTTGTTTGTAACTTCATTTCGCATGAAGATAGGTCTCATGACAGCACTCGATTAAAGCTATAAAGCTTTTCCCTTAAGACGGAATTTTCATGGACTCATAAAAGGGAGAGCTCATTATCATATTAGTTTGTGGCGTACAATTTATTTATTATACGAAGTTAAAATAGTAGAAAAAAGGCGAGAGCCCCGTTTGTAAAAGCGTATCATGATTTTCTCGGCAATACAAAAGCTTAAAACTACCAAGCCTGAATAAACAACAAAAACTTGAAATACAATATATTTCTCTATTTGTATGTATTTGGATTCAGATCTCTTCCACGAAAATTTTGAGACTACATAAGATGAAAATGGTGAAAGCTGTATATCACATACAGAAAAATATTATAACGGAAAATTATCAGAATGAACGAACCAGAATGAAAGAATTACTAAAAAAACATTAATTTTTTTTTTTTTGTTAAATAACGTTTCATGTACATCATACGTAATAAATATAAAGAGAAACTAAATATATATTTTTCCAGACCAATGTAATTAATTAATAAACAATCGTTATACTAACAATGCGAGTATAAATTAGATGATATAGAATTTTTCGTATTTTATCTAAGGTTGCAAGCGGCCATTAAAGTTCTTTCGACGTACAAAAAGTAAAGTAGACAAAATAATGTTTGCGGGGTTACCGTTTTATTGGAATAAAATGTTTTATTGGAAATATTGTATATCATATTCTCCGTACTTCAAGTTGTTTCTATAACAAATTTCGCCGTAATCGGATTCTTGATTTATTTATAAAATAAACATAACAAGCACGTTCCTAAGAATAACTGTAATGAGAGAACAACTTCTTCGTACCGCCTTTGCAATATCCTTTCAGTTTTCTGAAGAAGACACATTATCGTTGCTTTCGTAGCGGATGTATTAATTAGTTTGACATTATATTGACTAGCTAGCAAACTTCCTCATTCATTATACCGACATAACAGAATAAACTTAAGGCCATTATGTTAAAAGAGTCATATACGGTTAGTATTCATCTTTGCCCAAATAATGAAACATGCCCTGTAGCGACGCATCTCGAATTTTCAATAAATAAAGATCCAACATTAACTATGTTACTATTGGACTTAGGATCGTTTACAATTAGAAAATGTTTTACAGAGCGAATCTGTATTTCACTCAATGTATGTAAATATTAAACTATAAGCATCGTAACAGCAATAGTTTTACTACAATGGTACGTAAACCGAAACAAATCGCAGCCATAGAAACATTTCAAGATCAAAATTTACCGTGCAGACGTACGATTTTATGTCCCCACAAAAAGCAATGAGATTATCATTTCGTAATGATAATTTGAAATATTACGTCTTTACAGATAGTTCAAATTTAATCAATATACTATATTTAAGAATTTATGATGTCAACTGAAAATTTATGTTTATTATAATCACAAAACCTTTTTACATGGTCTATATATATTTTAAGACGATTTGCACTATAAGCGATATCAAACATATTTCTCAAATATCTGTATTAAAAGAGGAGATCAGATGTAAAATAAATTCTCTCTTCAGAAAGTAAATTATTCTGTATCAACGATAGAAAAACGAATTAAGGTAATTCCAAAATTTTTAGCCGTTTCTCTTAGATTCTTTAATATCTTAATATTTTTATATACAATTAGCTGAATTGATGTCGATTCGTCGTAACTCATTGAAAATGTATGTACGTTGTATTTGATAAAATTTTGAATAAACTTCAAAATAAATATTTAAAAACATGATCTAAAATGATGTCGAAACTATTTAACAATTAATGGTAAACATGTAATTTGTTCAAGTAATATCAATAATATAAAAAAATACGTGAATTATCAGACGTAAGTAAAAATCGCAAGTATGCGTATGACACGGTTTCGCATATTACAATCAAGGTTGCTGACATATAGCACAGTAGCACATGACAGTGGTATAGCATTAGAAACACGTATTGTATTGTTTTAAAGTCCGTAAAAGTTCCAGCCTATTGTAGTATTTAAAGATAATACCTAATTATTCATATGTATATACTTTGTCAATCTTTTATGTTTGATTAATATGAAGTATTTGTTGATGTAAACGGGTAAGTAATATACTTTATTCAATTTAGGCCCTAATAAGGAAGTTATGTATGTCAAAAATTACCACCGGTTCGGAAAGTAATCCAGTCATCGAGAAGAACCGGCAAGAAACTCGAATTCGAATTCACTGAATAACACACACGTACTCGTAGTTAGTTTTACACAAACCACAATTTCAATTTAAGCTCACAACGACATGTTAATTAGTTACTCGTATACACATATATGCAAACAACTACCTTCTGGAATATATCCTACTATAACGACATGTTTTTAAATTATTATATTGTTTATACTTATAATATCAGCAAATAAATGGAATTTCAGATAAAATTATTTATTTAAGATAAAATTCAGTTACAAAAGCTCAGTTAAAAGTAGTTAAAAATCATTTGATATAGGGTTCCATAAGATAAAAGGTATTAGGTTGATGTTCCGTTATTTGTAATAATTAGGAAACGCTGATCTATGTTACAAAGTATTTTACTAAACCTGTTTCAGAGTAATATATAATTTTTAATTATATTTAGTTTGAATATTTTTTTGTATCGACGAATAATTCTAAGTAACAGTTCACAATATCACAATCACAGTATCACAATAAAATACGTTTCATATTTAAATAGGTAAGCTACGTACGATTTGTGCGTCGTAAATCATAAATCTATACTACATATATATATATATATATATATATATATATGAGGAATGTTACAAAATCGGGGTGCTTTTCATTTTGAGAACTTCCGCTATATGTAGTGTTAGCCCAAAGTAACTATTCCACACGGACGAAATCACGGGCAGAAGCTAGTAACTAGATAATATTGAACATATGAAATCATAAACTACTTTCAAAATGTGAATATAGCATTATTGGGTTTATATATGTATACAAACAGTGTGTAGTCTCGTAAACTCGTTATTTCGAGATAGGATAGACTTCTCGACAGCGCTCGGTCTGCCATGGGTAACATGAAATCTGCTCTGAGTGGGTGATTAAATGAATGCAGCAGACAAGCAGTTACACAAATAAAATAGTAAGATATCTTGTGAGAAATAACCACAAATTTGGAGACATCTCACGACCACCAATACCATTTTGTCAAGAGTGCAGTGAATGGTACA
The DNA here is from genome assembly GCA_014332785.1 of Antheraea mylitta. Classification (NCBI taxonomy): domain Eukaryota; kingdom Metazoa; phylum Arthropoda; class Insecta; order Lepidoptera; family Saturniidae; genus Antheraea; species Antheraea mylitta. The sequence goes on along the minus strand of JACEII010000031.1, from coordinate 10,638,056 downwards.
CGGGTCTAATATGACCTTTACTAAGCAGTACCTAAAATTTTAGGTTTAGTTGAACATAGAGTTATGACACTTTATTACAAAAACGTGTCCAACCAGTCTCTAACTACACATCTAGTTTAAGTTTTTTATGTAAGCAATTTTGAATGGTATTCGTTTAATTCGATCTCATCAATCAAAAACGTTCCATTACATACAGATATTTTGCAAACAATTTCAATTTATGAATAATATATTTGTGTAGATCTTAATTAAGAGAATTTACTTATTATAAATTACAATGGTTATCATTATTGTAACATTTTAGTTAAAAAAAAATGATATAATTGTTAAAATAAACAATTTACAAGATTTATATATTACGTCAAAATACGTAAGGTGGAACAACATTATAATGTCAGATTAAATACGTAAGGTGGAACAACATTATAATGTCAGATTAAATACATTGTGAAATATTAATAGTGTCATATAGTAATAGTTATAATTTACTTATGAATCTCTAAAATTGATTAAGACCATGGGGACTAGAATTTTCAAAAACTCGATTTTTATTAATACTTCGGTAGTATATATAGTATCTTAAGAATATACTATGGAAATTAGATAATGACATTCACAGTATTTCAAGTTTTACAGCCCATTGAATGTAGGCGCCAAAGTAGGTAGGAGAGAGGTAGGGAGATAGGAAATTCTCTAAATATTGAAAATATTTTCTAAAAAAATAATCGACATCGCTACATGTTGTTCTGCTTGCGAATTAAATGAAGGCTATGAGATTTGAAGAGTATAAGAAGACTGGAGGAATACTATATGGCACCGGAATACAGATGCAGATGCGGAAATACTATTTGAAATTTTAAACGCGTTTATCACGTACCTATTTTTCTGTCTTATGTTGATCAATTTAAAAACTACTCTACCGATTCATCTCAAATTGAAATATTTTATTAAGTACATTGGCACCTATCGCCGGGACCAAAACGAAAATTTTCTATTGAGTATTTATAATTTTTTATAAAGAACATTATTAAAATCAGGCTATTCTTCAATTTATAATTTTTACAATATGCCATTTTATTATTACTTCATTTTTCATTTTACTTCTGGCGATAGATATACTAATAATGATTAAGGATCGGTTTTATTTTTTTTTATTTCAGATAAGTGGATGAACCAAATCACAGCAATAACATAGAATTGTCAAATTAGACAAGTGTAAGAGAATATTTAAATTTAAATAATGTCCATTCATAAACAAGACACTCTTTTGTGATCCCATTTTTTAAAAGTAAGATTTCAGTATTTAATTTTTTGTAGTAGCGCACCCACTCAGTAAATGTTTAACACACAAACTAAAACAAGAGTATTTACGTATTTAACAAGGGTAATATTTAATTGTTTGATTAAAATTTGTTATGTTTGCCTACACGTCTTATGACAGACAGCTCGTTTATCCTGAAATGAACAATCCAACATAGAAACACTATGACCGGATTCTAAGACTTTTCCATTATTCGAACAAATATTTAACAGATCTAGATTTAGTGTATCATATTAATATATACCGCCTCATTTAATCATGCAGAAATAGCCTTATATAGTAAAGTATATTACCCGCACACACGTCGTCTAAAGCATATGCGTTAAACTGCCACGTAGCCGATTGATTCAGGAGACACTGAAACAAAAAATATACTTTATGCTCATGAAAATAAAGTTGATGTTTGTAGACACATTTACATGTTCAATATATGTATTGGCATAAAAACGCAAGCAGAATTCTCGCGCCTGCATTGAAATAGTTTAAAAAAAAATACGTCGCGACGCCTTTCACGTTATTTTTAAGCATTATTTTGTTAACGCCCGCTTTCAGATTAAAACATGACGATGTCGTCGGACTGAAAATATATTTAACATTAGAAATATAAAAGAACCTATGATACGAGAAATTTATTAAATGGGTTGTAACGAACGCTGGCTAATTATTTTATTAGACTCATCTATATGTGTGTATTAAAAAAGTAATAGTTTTACGTATGAGAATATTGTTTGCAAGAATTCGCTGTGCTTTGATGTCTGGGTCACTATTGCCGACAATCAAAAACTCATAATTACTCGCGAAAAAAGTGAAACTTTTATGACATCAGATTTTTTTTTTTATTCTACTGCTTAATTTATACATATGACATTCCGAATTCAACACAAATACATTAACAGTAAGCGACATCACACAAATACCTATTTTATTATTTCGTAACAGTTCATACTTTGTTGTGCCTACGGTAATATTGTGAAATTTCAATTGTGTTCGCAAAACCTCCTAATTCCTTGATAAGCATTTTGCAATTATTTATGAAATTGCGACATATTTCTAATTAGTTTACTATGTTAAATATTATATTTGCTCCCGCAATATTTTATTGTGTGAATATTTTTTTTTGTTTTTTACTAAAGTGTTTCTAGATTATCCAAATACACATTACAACCCGACCCAATGTAAAAAAGAAAACTAATATGTCAGATATACTCCCAACTATATACATATAATATACAGCCTTGTTATAAAATATGAATGTACTGAAAATGTTCAAATAAAGATAGACCTAGATAATTTATTATCCTAACTAATATTATAAACGCGTGTGAGATCGTCTTTTTCTTCCGCTTTCACTTCTTGACTTCACTAGAATAGTGATTATAATGAAATTTTCATAAACATTGTTAGGAATACTAAAAGGGACAGTGCCTTACATCCAGAAAAAAATACTATTCCTTAGGGTTAGATCGAATCTACAGTAGCGCGAGCGAAGCCGCGACAAAAGTTAGTTTAGAAATAAAATAATTTGTGTAGCGATCTCATGCACTAGAGGAAATAACACTAATGGAAATCAAATCTATACTAATATTATAAAGCTGAAGAGTTTGTTTGTTTGTTTGGTTGAACGCGCTAATCTCAAGAACTATCGGTCCGATTTGAAAGTTTATTTTCGTGTTAGATAGCTTATTTATCGAGGATGGCTATAGGCTACATATCATCACGTTAAAACCAATAGGAGCTGAGCACTAATGAAGAATGACTCAAAATCGGGCTATTTTGGAAGCTTCCGCTGCGTGTTAATGTCAGTATCATATGCGTTGCCATGGTAACGCGATAACATTCTATCGCAAATATTTTCATGGTTTATTTTGTGTACCTATTCAAACAGTTTATTCTACGTTACTTTTGTTTCCAATTTTTAATTATACGTGGTACGTTTATTTCGGAAACATTTCTAAAGTTTATTTTGTCTTGCTATTCAAAAAGATTAGTAGTAATAATATTCGTCCAATGAGATAGTCGAAGGAATTAATTCATACTGCCAATTCTGAAGTTGTCAGTATAGGTAGTTTTCTTCTATGTCCAAGATAATGTAAAGGTATAAGAGCCAAATACTCTATATAACATTTGGTAAATTTTTATCTTCTTAATTTTCAAGACCACAGAATTCATGCTTCGTGGTATTATTTTTCTTTCATTTCACTTATGCACAATAAACGAACCATATTACATAAAACGTCACCAATTTAACTAAAAAAACTCCTCAAAAATTTTATTCTACGTTAGTTTTGTTCCCAATTTTTGATTTGTGATACATTACTTGTAATAAAAGTAAAGTGAGTGTATTTTATATTAGAAATATATGTGATGCTACAAATATCAACATTTTTTTTTAAATTCTGTCGATATATTTGTTTTTTTATTTGTTCCGAGTAATGTCCGAAACGGCTAGACCTATTTGAACGGGAATTTTACGGGTAAATAAGTAACTAATTAGCAGTTTTATTTTAAGCTAGCGGGTTCAGCAGGCATTGCCCGCCCGGATAATAGGACAAACTATATCTATACCTTGCCCATTTTATATATTGGTGAAAACGACATGAAGATACGTTCTGTAGTTTTTGATCTTATCGCGAACATACATCTAGACAGACGTGAAATAAGACTTTGTTTTACATTAAAAATTGTGAAATTAAAAATATGTTGTTCACTGTAAACATGCACATGTGACGTGCGCTGTACTGGACTCCAAGAATAAATATATGCCAAAAGGCAGCAAACAGGCTCACGGCCCACCTGATGGTAAGTGGTTACCATCGCCTATGAACAATTGCAACACCAAGGGCATCGCTGTTTTAATTGAAACTCATATGTTTATATGTGATTTAAATTATAGCAAGATATGATAATAACTTAATTATATCGACACTATGGACATATTATATCTATATAATAAAAGATTTAACACATATTGTTCGATAATGTTTAGCTTAATATTTTCATTACTTTCTTATATAGTGTAAGTGAGCACTGAGGGTGATACATAACAGTATAGAGTTCCAGTTATGTGGCTGATGATAAATCCCATCTCATCCCATTCGATTCACTATTAGTATTCACAAATATAATGTACACGTTACCTGTTACAGTAGATGATGTGCGTGTGATACTTACAAATATTTTTGAAAGAGTATTATTGTAATTTACACTAGATGTGTGATCACAATTTTAAATTTATTTAATATATTTTAAAAAACGCGTGCGAAGCCGCGGGTAACAGCTAGTCTGTTATATCTGGCTAAGGCATCCCGACAGAACATACTTTTCTTATACATTTAAAATTATGGAAATTTAAATGTCTTGTTTTAACCGGCTTCAAAAAAAGGAGGGGTTCTCAGTTTGTCTGTTTTTTTTTTTTGTTTGTTACCTCATATCTTTGGACTGGGTGAACCGATTTTGCTGATTCTTCTTTATTTGAAAGCTGGTGCTTCCCGTGTGGTCCTATTTCAATTTAGTCCATTTCGATGATTCATTTTTTATTGGAAACGATTTACTTCAAGCGTAGTTTGATGAGAGTTTGGTTAGGTTCTGATTATGGGATCCGTGACAAAGTAACATAACTTTCAAGAAACAAGCCTACTCCTTTCTTAACGCAACGGGCCGGCAACGCATCTTTGATTCCTCTCGTGTCGCAGGTGTCCATGGGCGGCGGTGATCACTTACCATCAGGTGACCCACATGTTTTAGCAAAATATATTTATGTACACTAAAAATGAAAAAATAAAGTAAATTTTCAAAAAAAAAGAATTAACCGACTTCAATATTAATCAAAAACCCATAAGGCACTAAAAAGCGGAAAATAAATAGTTTATCAAATTAACCAAATTAAATAAAACATATGGATATGTTTGCTTTGCTACCTAGAGATGTATTGGAAGTCGGTGCCAACCGAAAATCACATCATCTATATAGGTACAAAGGTATCGACTTCCAATGCATCTTTAGGTAGCAAACATATCTATATGTTTTATTTAATTTGGTTATTTGTAGAATATATAATTACTTTCTATCTTGTTATTTCTGTGTAACCACCATCATTGATACAAATATTATGCAGTTTATATTTTAATATGTACTTATTGTTTACATAGAAAGTAAATAGAAAATATAACGTCGTTTTCATTCTGTTGTAAGACTGACCGCAAACTTTTCAGGATGTATTCGCTTCAATAAAATCATGTTATGAACATCTCTCTAGTTCTCATATTTTTATGTTTCCGTAATAATATAAGTTATTTATATTTTCTCGAGCGATCCTTTGTATACTACAGTTCTTCTACTCTTATATTTTTATATAACGATGTTATATTAAAATACACGAAATGCTGGTTTTATATTAAACTAGCTGTGCCTGCAAGTTACACATGCGTTTGTTATTACTAATTAATACTATTATTTATTCCTATTAGCGTGTTTACTATCTTGTACCATGGCGTTATCTATCTATCAATCTAATACCTTTAAACGAGCAATTCTTGTATATTTTTATATTTGTATATATTCAGGATCTCGGAAACGACGTCATCTATTTCTGTGAAACTTAGTAGGGGAGAGTGGGGTAATTGAGAGCGACGGGTAATTGGGAACAGTTAGATAAATAGTACTTCTCCCCGTACTACACTGTCGCGAACCTATTCTACGGCTGAATGGAGAGACATTCATTGCGTATGCGAAAGTAGGATTGAAAGGACGCACTAGTTTTGTCACTGTAAGTCGAACAATTATTTTTGTATTTTCGATATAATTTTTATCATCAGTTATAACGCATGTAAGTATCATATTCTTGAGTTCAAAGATATTATGTTTTTGCTCTGTTTTTGCTCATATCATACACGCAGTATCTGTTTTCAAATGTAACATAAATTGAAGTTAATGAAAAATGCTTTTAAGAGTGGCGGCCATTTTTATGTATATTGACTGATTCGGGTAATTGGGAACGGGCATTAGGTAGATAATTTGGAACGTTCCCAATTACCCCTTACCCTTCTAATTACCCATAGAACTGCTGGTTGATTGTGGAAAAATATTTAAACTTTACAAATTATTTCAGATGCATTGTAATTACGTAAGAAAGATCGATCAAACGTCTTTCTTAATTACCTCATAGCATTCCCTTTTCCCCCATGGGATGATCTCAATTACCCCATAGGGTATCGGGTAAACAGGAACGGCAATGTTTTTTGTTTTCGGTTATATTTTTATTAAAACGAAAAATTTTAAATAACGTTTTAGGACTACTAAGTACATAGATAACTAAAGTTCATGTAGCAATAAAATTTGATTTAGTTTATAAGCTTTTTCTATTATTTTTTAGCGTTTGAAGTTAAGTGTTCCCAATTCCCCCACTCTCCCCTATATAGGTAGTTTCGGGGACGATAAAACGATCTAGATATATTTTATTCATAGGAAAGTTTTTTTAATTGAATTTTCAGGCAATGAAAACGTATACCTAGAATATAAAGATAAATTTCGCCAGCGCTGTCAAAACAAAAATAGCTCAGATGGAAACGGTTGCCTCAATAAATCCGTGTAACCTCAGTTCGAATCTGAGTGGACAGCAGAAGAGATATATTTTTTATTGTTTTTTGTAATATATGTTAATTTTATAAGGCAAACCTTAGAGTTCATTTTAAATTAAAAATGTTTTTACAGAACCGAGCTAGGCTCGGCTGCCCAGGTACTTTAACATTAGGTGAGGAGATTTTAAACAAATGTTACAACTAATAAAGTATCAAAAAAAGCACTTGAGTGTGCTCATTTTGACGGTAATCCGTCAAACGGTTTTAAGATTTATCGATCTCAACCCCTACAAATAAACTTTTTTATATAGATATTGAGTTATACGCGCTACTTCCTTTGCCTCTTCCTTAAATAAAAGAAGTCCAAACATGGTAGTAAGCCGGTAGTCCGGTGAAGCTGTTAAGACCTTGCTGGTTCAATAGCGTAGTCATTCCGAAAAAAAAGGTAGTAAACCTCTTACGTTATTACATTGGAGTTTTTGGCGGGATTTTAGTCTGTCATGTAGTGGATTTTATATTTTATTCATAATCTTGTGCTATTTGACTCTGTATTTAGTAAATTTGGTAGTGTTTTACGTAATATAGTTAGTTTATTGTGTATAAGTGAAGTGAATGGAAAATAATACCACGGAGCATGAAATTCTGAGATGCCACAAAAACTCCCTGGAAGGTTCTAACAAGGGAGCCATCATCTTGTTGGAACATTGAAATAATCACACGACGCTTGCAATATTATTTACTACATGACAATGGCATTAATAATCTAAAAGATTGGTTGCCAGAAATAAAGTTAAAAAAAGAACTTCTTTTAAAATAATTTCGCAATAATGGTTTTACCTAATTTTCATAAAATGAATTCTTAGAAATCGTCTCTTACTGAATATCTATATATTAAACAACAGACTCTTTGCAACATTGCAACATGCAAAACCCAAAGCTATTAAGATGTACATTAATAAATGCACAATGCGTTCACATACGACACAGGACGCATAATGTACTTCAGTTTTATTCTTTATTTTTATTATTACAGTATTCATATCAATATACACATGTATATTACATTAAGTTGAATTATAATTTTAGAGTTTTCCGTAATAATTATGAAGAAAGAAAAACATGTTTATGGTTCTCTCATTCGCATCGTTGCGTCCTTACTCAGTGTATTTGGAACGCAGACCGACGTCCAACAATATGTCACAAGAACGTATAAGTTAAGCACATATAGTGCGTTTCGACGCCTCATGAATACAAACTAATGGCATTTAAATTTGTGACAGAGGTACAATAAGACTCGGTGAGGCGACGTACTGCGGAATGACCATGTAGGAATTACAATATTTAAGGACACCGCTTAAAGATTTGATGCAAAACGTGCCAACTAAACGAGTCATTGGTAACTTTCTGTTTACCTATGAACCAGGGGCATAGTTGTAAATATAAACAATCACAATTATGTATATATATAACTTTTATGAAGTAACTATAAATGTATATACTAATACAATATTTTAATTCTCAAAAGTTTGTCTGTTTGAAAGCGCTTATCTCATGGGATTATCTGTAGTCCGGTGAAGCTGTTAAGACCTTGCTAGGTCAATAGCGTCATCAGTTCGAAAAAAAAAATTAGTTTATCAGTTAGATTTGAAAAATTATTGTTGGCTTTCATTACATACTAGTTTTTGCTTCCCACTTCGCTGTCGATAATGTAGATTTAAAAAATAAAGTACAGTCCATGTTACTTGGTACACACCTTTCTATTAGTAGTTCTTTCTATTGGGTATTTTAATAGTTTATTCATTACGAAAATAGAACCTTTTATAACAGTTTAATAACAGTGTATCAGTGTAGATATATCAAAGAAGATTTAGGAGCTATCTACTATGTAAAATGTAGGCCCGAAAGAATACAAAGCGATAAGGAAACAATAATGCGTGCGAATGGAGTGACGCGACGAAGGAGTATTTGATGTGGAGTCTAAATTTGTCGTCAAAAGAGAACGGAGCATTGACCAGAAAACCAAATTGTGAATGCTTATGTTATCAATGAACATACTAAATCGAGCAGATAAATAGCGTAGTTAGGCCTAGTTTTATAGAATATCTGTTTAAGCTTACCGTACCGTATTTTAAAAATTAAACACGAGTTAAACTGACGGATGCGATTAGTTTGATTTGAAAGTTCAGGGTGGATGTTTGACGGCATTTATCAAAGGGCGCTAGGTCGTAGCCGCGTGCCGCGTAATACTAGTAAAACGAGTGGCCGACAAAACAATTTGAATCTAATGTTATATACAGATATGGTTGCAAATGTTTTTAAGTACTTCGTTAATAATGCAAAGTTCGTGTTTTGCGTCGCCACGCCAACAGTCAGGTATACCCACGCCTATAGATGTTTCATATCAAATGGTGAACATCTAGATAATAGCGCAGTTAGTTAGAGTATTTATATACTGAAATAGCTGTTATAGTATTACAGTTAATATATTAATATCTACGTCATATGACTACAACCTTTGGTAGGATTTATCATTACATAGTATAAAATAAAGTCCTCTGCCACGTCTGTCTGTCTGTTCGCGATAAACTCAAAGAGTACTGAACGGATTTTTATGCGGTTTAGATAGAGTGATTTATGAGAAAGATATTAATAAAGGTATGATAATTTGTCAAAGATTTTTTTTTATCATCAGAGCAGAACAATGCTATTTATCCTAGGCTTGCTCATTTATCACATACCTCTTTACATTTGCTCGCGATGAAGTTGAAAAGTTAAACTTAAAAAAGAAAGACTAACAATACGCCGTAATTAGGTAAACGTACGAAATGAATATTATGACCGTTATGGCTTTAAATTGATTTTAAAATAATGATTTACTTTCTAAATTTCACCACTTCCATAATATAAAAGAAATTTAGTTCTTCCTATACACAATTCGATCACAGACAATACCATCGAGATGCTTTTCTTTTGTTTCAAGGAAATTAGCTTGTGTATCTTGCTCCGACGCTTGGCGTACGCTTTGAAACGAGGAGAGACGCGGTGCAGACAATCGAATCAGGACCAAATTAGACTATGCAGCAGTACTAGCAAATACTAAAAGCCCCACGTAGAGGAGATCTCTCGATGTATAAGCAATATATTTAGCGTAGAAAAGTGTATTTACCCATTTGAATAGAGAACGTTTGTAAATTTATTTTGTATTATCATTCAAAACCTAAGCCCTACTCGAAATATTTACAACAGGATTTGCACCGGCTTAATCCAACTGTCAATCGAATCACCCGACTGCCAGACTCCGATTCAATACGTTACTTCATTATCTGTGCATGTGTGTACGTACATCTTTCGCACATATGCATATGCTTTACATACATTCTTTTTATAATATTAAATATTATTTAGTATCTCCCTGATTTTATAACAGAATATATTGGTACTTGGAATATATTGATTACTGAATACATCTGCGACTTCAATGAATACATTCAAAATTTCATGAATTAGTAGGAAATTGATTGGCATGTCGTGTTGTTGCTGGTGATTTTTTTTTCCTTACATCTGTCTATATAACAGAAAGAAAGAAAAAAATTGTTCATTGTTGGAACAACTATACAATGACCTTAAATTAAACAAACTATTTAAACAAAATAAAGTGAAATACATGTGACAAAATTCAGAAAAAAAAAGTCCAACAATTGGCAAACCCATTCAGCCAATATGTGCAGTACAGCAGTAATACCACAGCGCTGATTTTGGATGGGAGCTTTTGTGATGATAAGCGAACGTTCAGTCGATTATAATTAATATTAGAAGAATTAAAAATCAAACCTAATAAGTGCAAAAAAGTAACACAGCATACATGACACGTCACAGATGTTCACGTGTATTTAATTGATGATTTACATACTTTTAATGATGATTTTGGAAAAGCTTACTTTAATTATTCGTTCAAATAATATTGATCAATCTCGATTGGTTGACAGAAGGTACCATCGAGCTATTTGTACGATCATGTCACCATCGTAAATCAATAAATCAATGTATGACTTTCAATCAAGCTTGTATTCTAATAATAATATTTTAATCAATTTTGGTAATCTTATCTTTTATTTATATTAATTAAAATGTATACAAAATTTAATATATAATATATATGAATTAAACATATAAAAAAAATGAAACATGAGAATTATATGTCAATTTTATTCGGTACTAAGAAGAATTTTACTCGTGTAATAATAAAACTTACTTAAGTAGACTGAATCTTAACGAATATGTCCTTTCATTAATCTTTTATCTTGGATTTTTTACAGGGTGTATAACCTCTATGAATGTAATTTTTTACTTCGGATGTTTCGAGTTTACTTACATTACATACAATTATGTTTTACATATTCAATTTTTCAAGTGAAAACTTCTTAGGGCGCGTGAAGCGGTACTTTTTGGTAGGAGATAAACTATAAAAGAAGGATAAAAAAGAGATTTTGTGTCATGATAATATTCTAGTTGGCATGACCGAACGTATTGTGGTTGTGCGGCTTGCGTTAGGCTAACGACGCGTAGTATAGGGACCTGTGTACATTTAATATTGATATCTTATGTTGAAGTTGTGCAGCCTATCATGGTTTTAATTAATTAATAAAATGTACATCATTAATCTTCGGAACACTAATTGATGTGGAAATCAGAATAAAGTTAATAATTTACATTTATAAATTATTTACAGATATTCAAAAAGTGCATAGTTATTCTATTATTTTGAGATCTTTCTTGTATCCACATTTAGCGAGTATTAAAAATTAATATTAGGAGCTCATCTTTGGTGAGTTTTCAGCAATATTTCGTCATTGGAGCGTGAAAAAATATTCCTCTTAAATGAAGCACTATACACAATCCTTTATTCGTGGATTCGCTAATCTTAATATATATAAATCTCCTGTCACGATGTTTGTCCGCGATGGACTCCTAAACCGCTTAACAGATTTCGTTCAAATTTACACGCAATATGCAGTTTGGTCCAACTTGAGAGATAAGATAGCTTAGATCTTTAATTATAGTCGCAATTTTATTTTATTGCAAATTATTTGTCTATAATTAATTGCCAGTCACATTTATCTGTTAACTCCAAAAGATTCTAACAGATGTCGATACTTTTCGACTGGATTGAGTAAGTAATCAATAGATAGCACTACTATGGTAAACCGACAACCGTGTCATATAAGCTACAATTCAATAGCATGATTACCACGTGTTAAGGATTTTTTTTAATCATTTACGCAGGACAACGTCTGCCGGGACCGCTAGTGTTTATATAAATTTGACCTACCTCCCGGTAATAAAACGATTTTAAATTGTATGTTCTTGTGTAGCTTGCTAAATTAGTAGTATGTGTGTGCAGCGTCCATATACATAAATGTATTAAATAACTAAAATATTGTATTTTGTTCTCTGTTTCTTATTATCGTTCAATGGTCCGGTTTTTAAATTAATATGTGCAATATTTTAGATAATTAAATGAGAAAATGTACGATTTAATTAAAGAAAAATAATACAAATAAAAGCAACAAACATTAAACATTAATTTGGATCGTTTGCTAAAGCAAACGCGTAAACGCATGCTTAAACAAAAGCGCGATAAGACACAAATAGAGTAGATTTAAAAAAATCTGATGTTTCAAATGGACATAATTATTTCGCTTTGATACACCAGCCGCAAGCATACTTACGTCCGTTTGTCCAAACAGAAGGTTGTCAATCAGACCAGCCTCGGGTAGTGACCTGAGTATTACTTGCTTCCTCCGCCTTTTGTGTTGTAAAGTCAGATACCTTCCGACAAGCGTGTTCTTTTCCTCCAAATCATCCATTTCTTTTATGTCTTGCATGACACGGGTAACCAGTTCCTTGGAACGGCGTGGTGAGTCGTAGGTCCTGCGCATTGGCACGATCTCTTCAACTGTAAAAAAAAAAAAATGCGTTACAACATGTATGTATTGAAAACCCTACTTCAGGAAAACGTAACGGATAGATGGACGGTTCTCTTAAAATAATCATTGTGAGTAGAGTACATTTTTTCGGTTTTATTAATGAAATCTAATTAAAGTATTACAATCGAACATTTTTTCTGACGTGAAACATCTATAAGCGAAGGTAAACCTGATTGTTAGCGTGGCGACTCAAAGACGAACTTTTGCACTGTTAACGAAATACTCAAAAACATTTGTAACTCTATACGTATAAACAGAAAATTCAAATTGTTTTGTCAGCCACTCGTTCTACTAGTATTACGCGACACGGGCCGACGACCTAGCGCCTTTTGATAAATGCCGTCAAAATATACGGCACCTATTTGATTTTTTGTATTTAATAAAAAAGAATATTTACGTAATCAAATAAATAAATATTCTTTATTTTATGGAAAAGAATTGTATAATGCTTTATCTTTTCATTATGCCATAGGCATATGTATCGTAATCTGTTCTGTTATGCATATAACTTATACAAAATAATTCCGATGTTCCGTCTGATTATGACGTATAGTTGTCCGGTCTTTGCACACGCGCAAATAGAGAAATTAAAAAAGTTACAGATCCTCCAGAACCGGGTTTTGCGTAAAATCACCAGTGCCCCTTGGTACGTCAGGAATGTGGATCTCCACAGGAACCTGGAGATGCCATCCATCTGGGCGTATATAAAATCACTCACTAGTAGCTATTTTGAGAAAGCCGCGAATCATCCCAGTCCGTTAGTGGTATCCGCCGCAAACTATGAACGCGTACCTAACGCTGCGCGTTATAAAAGACGTCCGCGACACATTTTTACCGACCCTCCTGATTTAATCACGTCAGCGAACGATCAGTACCTCTGTCCCTCGAAACAGAGCGTGTTCACGCCCACGCCCGCGTAACCACAGATCACGCCGCCGTGGTCTAGGGGTTAATTTCGCTCTCGCAAACCCGATTAGGCCTCCCACGACAGCGGCTCAAGCCTACGTTCGATCCCTCGGTAGGGAACCCTTGAGTGCGTTGCTTGCGTGATACGGTGACACAAAATATACATCACTGCTACAACACTACCCGATCATCCCCACACACGTGCACGACTACAAGCTTATATATGAAAGTGGAAGGGTTTACTTTTTTCCTTTATCGAACTGAAATAAACTTCCAATTTTCCGATAATAAATATACGGATGAGTTGTTGAGGCATAGGTATATGCTAGGTACACACATACGTTTCAACAACTCATACATATATGAATAGTTAGCTAGGTTAGCTAAGATAGGTCGCGATTTTGCTTACAACAGGCAACAGCCAAGCCGAGGTGTACCGTGCACCCTTGAGCTGGTTGCCAAAATAAAATCAGCTGAGTGCCTTAAGCGCTCGCCTTAGTAGTCCGGTGAGGCTGTTAAGACCTTACTAGGTCAATAACGTAGTCAGTTCGAGAAAAAAAAATCCGATGTTTCACATCTGCCAGGCGTGTCATGACGACTCAATTTTTTTCTCATATCTTGTTCTTAAAGAAAAAGAAAAAAAAGAGTTCTTAGTTAAATATATTGACATGATAGTGATAAAACTTAATCAACGAAATTATTACGATGAACAAATTTTCGCTTTTACAATACGATACTAATTCGTATTATATCAGATACAAAATTATTTTATCAAGCGCATTGTTGACAAAAGCCCTGATAAAAAGCCAGTAAAAACGAATACGAAATGTGTTAAATATTATTACCGAGTATCGAGACAGTCCATTACTAGATCCTGCGAAACGAATGTTAAGAATAATACAAGTATATAGTGGAATCTCTATAACTCGAATGTCAAGGGCAATGCAAATAAATTCGAGTTAATAAGTTTTCGTTAAAAAAATTGAACTGTTAAAATTTCAACTTTCTACGCGATTTCTAATATTTTTGACTTGTAGAGTGTATAAATAAATGAAAATAATAATTCATTACACGTATACAAGGCGCAAAAAACATATTAGAATGCGAGAACATTCCTTTTGGATTTTATTGTTATGATTTCGGAGAAATACAAATAAGACGTCATTATATTTTACTAACTACTACTTACGGAGTCTCCTTTTTGGAATTCCAGTTATAGAGTGTAAATATATCTTATCAATACTTCGCAGAGACGTAACAATTTCTTCGAATTACAAAGTCTAAATAATTCGAGATATTTACTCGGGGTATTTAGGGGGTCAGAGGAAGGGAATAGTATTTTTTTTTGACTTACCGAGGATTACGACTTAACGAGGTCTGAGCTAGAGATATTCCAATGTAATAAGAAACTTATAGCATAAATCAATGTTAGATTATAGTAATCGATTATCATTATGATTCTAATAGTAAAATATTAAACTTGAAACAAGGAGTATATAACAATTCTGTACATTATTTAAATAACTTGCACAAAGGTAAATCATGCGTTGAGAGTTTTAAATCAACATTCACTAATCGCCATTGATAAAGTCCTGCATATGTTAAATTACAATGGAAATTCTCTAAACATCATCAAATTTTGTATCAAACCTTACATTTATCAATTTATGTAGCCTACTACAATTTAAATTTACCTCTATTAAAAAATAAAATGCACAATATATTCAAATATAATATATAAATCTTTAAAATGACTATCTCGTACACGGGTAAAATTCCTATCACAGTAATATAAAAGATTCCAATTTGGTCCAGAAAGCTTAGTGTAGCGACATACTATTTCAACCTGATCCCTAGTGAAACGTTCCAACTATTATTCTGGGCGGTAGGAGATTTTCATTTCATCAGATTTCATGTTTTCTTTTATGCAACGCAGAAACTAAAAATATACGTAAATAACAAAAGAGAGTAGCGCCATTTGTAATTATTATTATTTTAAGTTGTAGTATACAGCTTTATAATTATTAATAACTTTCATGTTAATAGATTAAATATTGTGGAACCGATGGCTGATTGATTAGGAAAAAATCATTTTTGTGTTCATCCTCCTATTATTATTTATAAGCACCTTAAGCAATCTTCATACATATAAACTTGTAACTGTTTTTACGTAGATAAAAAATAATCAGATACATTGCTGGGAAGAAAATAGTCTACATTAATTTTTTGCAACTGTTATCGAGAGTTTTAAAACTGATATCGATTTTATGACTTATTGATGCAGACAAAATATTATCTATAATTAACATAGATAATAAAGACAAAAATATATATGTTATTACTGACATTATTTAGATAATTGATTGAAAAATATATATAAGAAAAAATGTGTATGCAAATTCAATTCCTCTACTTTCTACATTCTGGTGCAGTATAGCAAAGAAACTGTTTGCTCCCAAGCTAATTTGTCAACTACTGTAAACGTATACATATAGGTTTAAAACACGATCTCTTGCCAAGCAGAATAATTATGTATTGTAAATTCCATCACCTCGCTTTAAATACTGCATTGTTTGATGAACAAATAATTTATCGTAACAAACGCGAAAAGTACTTCTTTATAGACGTTCTTCAAATGTGTAAAGTAGTAATGATACAGCAAAAAGTAATATAAGTTTACAATTAAATAAAACATTGGTTATATGCATTGGCATAGAGTTCTATAGAAGATAACCGAAATGGAAATAAAGACGCGAAGATAGCAATGTATAATTAAAATTATCAGAGTAACTATATCTTAGTAAACGAAGTGCAAAATTTAAATCTCCAATGTTCTACCTGCTATTACAATAATTTAATTATTTATCATTTTGCCGATTACATACCGACACTCTAGAATAGTGTTTCCCAACGTGGGGACCACGCCCCACAGGGAGCAATTTGATAGTTAAGGGGGCAATTTAGAAATGGACTCGACACGATTTTAACCCTTTCGCTTTGGGTTATTTACATGCAATGCTAGATATCGGTGACATATTTAACAAAAAAGGCAAATTCTTAAAAAATGCCATAAATAAATATTAGGTATAATTTCGTTTGACGTTATCAAAATATCAACTGGGTAATTAGAGTCGTCAAGTTAGTTATTCATTTTGAAATTTTACTTACGATGTTTTGATAACATTTTCATAATGATTTCTTCCTAAAACTTATCATTTATATTTCCTAAAGAAACAAAATAATTGTAAAATGTTTCTTCAAAAGGTTAAAAATTATTTATGGGGGAGGTGGCATACAAATTTTAGAATCGTTAAGGTGGGGCATGGCCTAAAAAAGGTTGGAAAACATTGCTCTAAAACATCACTATAAAAGGGAACAGCAGGAACGTACATGTTTTTTTTCGAACGACTATGCTATAGGCCTTGCAAGGCATTTATAGCTTCACCGGACTACGAACGTACATGTTTGTTAGTAAGTTGTTCGATGATAAAAATAACTATTCAAAGTAGGTTTTATATGTGGTAGAGCCACGCTGAAGATATTAATAGCTTCAGCATGAATGGATCGGCTCGCCCGGGGTAGTACCACCCTTTCACAGAAACACAGATGTGAACTAACAATGCTTGCATTGTTGCGTTTCGTAATCGGTCAATGAGATCGTTAGACGCGGGCTCCTCTCTTTCCCGCCCTCCCCCACACACAGGTTGGCAACGCACTTACTACTCCCCTGGTGTTGCTAGTGTCTTTGAACGGTGGTGATTACTTAATATTAGGTGACCCACACATGACGTTTGCCTCCTTTGACATAAAAAGAAGTGGACAAAATATAATGAGTCAATCTCAAGATGTGTTCGACTGTATATGTGTTGTTTGTATGTGTATGTTTTTTTTTAAGTTATTATTTTATACATCATTTTTTTGGGGCACTAACGAGAACGACAAAAATTTTGCTTTTCTGTTCATTTGTGTGTCCATTGAAACATACAAGTCACCAAATATTATGAAATAATCAATAATGCATTAAGGATTCGTAATTACTATCATCGACGTCATCACATAATTGTAGCTACAAATACGTATCTATCTAGTATGTTTAAACGAGCAATTCTTCAAATATTTTTATATTTGTATATATTCAGGCTCTCGGAAACGGCGTCATTTATTTCCATGAAACTAAGTTTGTATGTAACTAGTATGTAGGTAGTTTCGGGAACGATAAATCGATCTAGCTAGATTTTATTAATAGAAAACTTTTTTAACTGAGTTTTGAGGCAATGAAAATAAAGGTAAATTTCGCCGGCGCTGTCGAAACAAAAAAGCGTACATAGAAATCGGTTGCTTCGAAGATCGGTGTAACCCCAGTTCAAATCCGAGTGATAGCAGAAGAGATATATATTTTTTTTTTTTTTGTAAATAAAATTTTAATTTTATATAAGACAAACCTAACAATTTTTTTTAAATTTAAAGATGTTTTTTAAAGAACCGAGCTAGGCTCGATCGCCCATGTATTTTTTTTTATAAAGCATATAACTAAGTTGAAACCATTAATCTCGGAATCATTAAATACGAATATTGGACTTAGGATAGATACTTTACTGGCTTGTAATGAAGAATATTTTGATTAATACTTAGTTTCATTATTTAATTATCCGATCTTCGTCCGATGCGCTTTCACATTTGCTGTTAAACTTCGGTAAAGTAGGTTCTAAACAGGAGCAACTTTACGGTCTGGGCATCAACCGACTTAGACGAACTAGACAAGCACATGTGTGTGTATACATCAAGACAACCTTCTACCTGCCGATCTCCTTATCGTATATCTCCAAGTTCACCACCCGTAGGTCACTCTATGACAGTGTTTCTCAACATGGGGCCCACGCCCCACAGGGGAGCAATTTCACAGTTAAGAGGGGTAATTTAAAAATGGTCTCGACACTACTTTAAATAACTTAGAATATTTCCTACATTTCACATTTTTCCTGATGAACCTTATAACGGAATCTCATTATGATTAATTCTAAACGACGAAAACGTTAAAAAACAAGAATTCATATACCGATGTACCACGTACAGTAGAAACTCGACTACCCGGACTAATTTTTATCGTTAGACATTCGAATATCTCCTTTGGTTCTGTGCCTATGTTGTAAACATGTATATAATTTTGTGCGTTTATTAGAAGACGAATACGTATCAACGAAAATCTATATTTATAAAAAAAATATAAAGAAATACATTTTCCAACATACGATGACATTTATTTATGTATGTGCATACATCTTTTCTTAGATTACATTGTGTAATAATAAAATGCAGCCTTTATCATGAATTACAATATTTTGGTACGTACCTATGTGGGAATAATTTGTTTCCAATAAATATGTATTTGGTAATTTGCACAATTCATAGCTCACGGTTGGTATTCCGGATGACCGCAAATCCGTATAACTAAGGGTCGGATAATTTAGTTTCTACTGTACTTGTAGTAGTTGATTTACATTGATGTCTGACTCGAACTCCTCCGCAATAGCGATAAGTACCTGCACATTTCTGCTTTTAGATTATTTGTTAAACGATGAGTCTTAACGCTGCTAAACTATAAAGTTGAGAATATTTATAATATAATATTTTATAATATAATATAATATTTATAATATTATATTTTATTAATGTCAATATTTTAAATATAAGAATTAGAAGTTGTGTCAACGCCAATACGTCAGACAACGTTTTACATGCAAAGGGCGACCTGCATTATAATTAGCAGCAAAATCAGAATGAACACACTAAAATCATTATTATATTGATGGTATTATGAGTAGTTCTTTGCTCACGTTAACTTTGTTTATGTTTAATAATATTTTAGGATGTATTTAAATGAAATAACACAGTAAGAGTAATGTCATGTAGTTATATATGCTGATAACAAGTTCATAACAATATTTGCAACTCCACACCTATTTCTTGCATGGTAAATTATTCCTAATAACTTTGGTGTTTTGATGGATTAAGGATTAAGATGGAAAACCTAAGAAAGAAGGGTATCGATATTTCCGGTTGCCATAGAGCAGTGTTTCCCAACCTTTATTAGGCCATGCCCCACCTTAACATTTCTAACATTTTTATGCTCACCCCTATACATAGTGTTTAACCTTTAAAAATTGTTTTGCTCCCTTAAGAAATATAGACGATAAGTTTTAGGAAGAAATCACTATGAAATTGTTAAGAAATTATCTTAAGTAAAATTTCAAACATATAACGAAAACTTACTTGACATGACGACTCTAATTACACAGTTAATATTTTGGTATCGTCAAACGAAATTATATCTGACTAGCATCTGCCCGCGACTTCGTTCGCATGGAATAGAGGCACTAACAACAACACTAACACGCAGCAGTTCTCAAAAGGAAAAAAACATCCCGATTTTCAAACATATTTCATCTGTGCTCCACTCATATTGAACTTAACGTGATGATATATAGCCTATAACTATTCTCGATGAATGAGCTATATAACATAGAAAGAATTATTAAAATCGGACCAGTAGTTCCTGAGATTACCCCCTACAACGCCACAACATCACAACGTCACAAACTCACACACTTTACCTCTTTATAATATTAGTATGGATAATTATTTACAACATTTTTTTAATAAGCCTTTGTAAAATTTGTCACTGATATCTAGCAATGCGTTTAAGGGGGTATTCTAGTGTAGAATTTAAAAAAAAAACGATTTTTTTCTTTCATATTTTCAAAGTTATGTATAATATATATATATGTAAGTATAAAGTGATATTAAAACCAATAGGAACGGAGCACTAATGAAGAATGTCTCAAAATCGGGCTATTTTTAGAGCATCCGCTGCGTGTCAGTGTCAGTATTATATGCGTTGCCATGGTAACATTATAACATTCCATCGGAAATATTATTAAGGTTTATTTTGTGTTCCTGTTCAAAAGTTTATTCGAGGCTATTTTTAATTCCAATTTTTGATTATAAGTAGTACGTTGCTATCGCAAACATTTTTATACTCTATTTTGTGCTGATATTCTAAAAAGTTAGTAGTAATAATATTCGTCCATCACAATACAAGCAAAGGAATTAATCCATACTGCCAATTCTGAAATTGTCAATATAGGTAGTTCTTATGTATTCTCTATATATAAGCGCCAAATCTTCTATATAATATTTCGTAAATTTTTATCTTCTTAATTTTCAAGACCCCAGAATACATGCTCCGTGGTATTATTTTTCATTTATTTCACTTAGCATAATAAACAAACCATATTACATAAAACGCCGCCAATTTAACAGAATAGAGAGTCAAATAACACAAAATTTTGAATAAAATATAAAATCCCTACATAACAGACTGAAATCCCGTCAAAAACTCCTCAAAAAGTTTATTCTACGTTAGTTTTGTTCCCAATTTTTTGTGATATATTACGTATTATAAGAATAAAGCGTGTGTATATAATATTCAAATAAATACTTTTTATGAATACATATATCTGCAGTGCTACAAATATCAACATTTTTTTTTATTCTGTCGATTTATCTGTTTGTTTATTTGTTCCGGGTAATCTCCGAAACAGCTGGACCTATATGAACGGTTTTGTTTTCTTAGAAATGACTACGCTATTGACCTAGCAAGCTTAACAGCTTCAATGGAGTACAAGTAATATTTGAATGGGAATTTTACGGGCAAATAACTAACTAATTAGCTGTTTTATTTTTAGCTAGCGAGTTCAGCAGATGATACCCGATATCATATCTATATAATAAAAGATTGAACACATATTGTTCGACAATGTATAGCTTAATATTTTAATTACTTTCTTATGACACTATGTAAGTGAGCACTGAGGGTGATACATAGATAGTAGTTTAAAGTTCCAGCTATGTGGCTTATGATAAATCCCATCCCATTTGATACACTATTAGTATTCACATATATAATGTAAATGTTATCTGTTACTGTAGATGATGTGCGTGTCATACTTACAAATATTTTTGAAAGAGTATTATTGTTATTTACACATGTAATAACAATTTTAAGTTTAATTAATACATTCAAAAAACGCGTGCGGAGCCGCGGGTAAAAGCTAGTTATAAATAAAATGGATAGAAAATCCACAGCGAAAAGGATTACGCGTCTAGATCGATCAAAAAAACGGCGGTTTCACGGCAATCGGCACACTGTAGAAGTAGACCCTAGTTTTACTAGCTCATCAGTAAAGTTAAGTAAATCAAACGATGAAGAGATCATAATAGAAAGTAATTATGGCTACTGTGTTTTGGAGTTTTTACTGTATTTTCAGCAATTTCTTCTTTAGTTTTGTGTGCAAATTGCAATAAAGAGATTAAATTTTCACGAATGACTCAACGTGGAATGGCAGATTACATAAAAGTAAGTATAACATATCATTTCATGACTTTGACAGCGAAAAACTTTACGCGAAACTTTAAATGCGTTTTTCTCAGAACAGACTTTTTCAATACGATACCCACGATTTCTCGAGTTCTACAGGATCGATTGATTCACTTTAAATTTTTAGAGAATCTTTATATATATATATATCTTTTGAGTATGAACTAGCCTCATCCCCAAATTTAAATTTTTACTATTTTTAAAAAATTCGAGAAACATAAAAAAATGGTTAAAAAAAACGTTTTTTTTTTCAAACAGTAGCCATTTTGTCAAATTTTTTTTTTTTTACTTATCGCTAATTCATACTATTGCGACATCATTGCAGATTAATAATCTTTTTTTTTCATTTGAGATGACTAGGAGGGTTTAAATCATGGGTATGCTCATGTGTCAATTTTTTGAGACCCCCCACTTCATCAGCTTCCAGTTTTTAAAATTTTTGACTTTTTTTTGTATACTCTTGTAACATTAATAAATAACTGATAAAAAATGTATACTAAAAATATTGATTGCCTTTTTTACGACACTTTAAAAATTACCTAAAATTCATGTCTCTAGACTAGAATACCCCGTAAATAACCCAAAGCGAAAGGGTTAATACTATTACTTCCACATTGTTCATTGACCACCGGAGCATAAGGTCTTTTTACAACTGTAAAAATTCATCGGTGACGTCCTAAAAGAAACATTTGACCACGATTTGGCAGGCAAA
Organism: Antheraea mylitta; assembly: GCA_014332785.1. Taxonomy (NCBI): domain Eukaryota; kingdom Metazoa; phylum Arthropoda; class Insecta; order Lepidoptera; family Saturniidae; genus Antheraea; species Antheraea mylitta. The sequence goes on along the minus strand of JACEII010000031.1, from coordinate 10,615,117 downwards.
GTGATAGTAGGTGCCATCAAATATTATTTCTTACTGAATGAGATGAAAATCGCCGTTTGCCATTTGGAAGTAGATGTTTCTGTTTCATGGATAATTATGAACAAACCCAAATAAGTTCGCTATATTATTCTATTTGTTTTTGGGTAGTTGTACTAAAGTACATTTAATTGGTACAACACCGTTTTTTACTAAATAGAAGTATCAAAATAGGAATACCGTTTTCCATCTGAAGTTTCTATCTATTTCATAAATAATTATGACCAATTCAAATTCATCACGGCGCCGAATTTCGAACGAAAACCAATTCACGCGCGAAATGATTTTAAAATATAACTCTTTGAAAACTTTGTTGTTTTTTTTTCTTTACCTGCCAGTTTGTTTCCTGCATTGGCTTAAGTACGCATTTAACCTATTTGCAAGATATTCAAACAGCGATTTTACCTTTAGTTCGAGTACAAATTTCTGCCTGCCTCCTTTGTGATCGTTTTTCTTTTCAGTTTTTTTAATATAAGTTACTAGTTGTTATGCATTGTTGGAGAGTAAACAAATGCACAAGCACAAGCGAACTGTATTTAACTACTTATTTTTAGTCACTTGCAATATTATTTTCACATAAATTTGAAAGTACAAAGCTTGTATTATTATTATATGTATAGATTTTTAACCAAAACAGAACAGAGGAGGAATTTTGCAAGATTTATTGAAAGTAGATTAATCAATAGCGCACTAAAGTCAAACTGGGATTATAAATGGCGGCGCAGCGGATAGCAACCAACAGGTAGTTGGTACTAATCTAAGTCTTTGGATGAAGCGGAAACTCTATTCGGTCGTTTTTAAATTACTTGGCAGAAAGTCGAATGTTTATAGCACATAACTTCTGGATGGTTGCAACTAATCTACTAACTCACTTTTGATGTGGTTCTAATAGTCAGGAGAAGGTTTTGTTTAAAAAAAAAATGTTTAAACAATCTTATGGAAAAATGAAAAAAATGTGTTAAAATCACCGTATAAAAAGGGAGCCAAACAAAAGACAGTAGGAATATCTTTAAAATATTGACAGAATTGAAAGATTGACGTACGGATGTCGAGTTCCCATTTTATCTTACTATACAATGATATTACAACATTGTTACTACATGACAGCATTTAAATTAGCGACTCGAAATCGTGTTTTTCATTAATAAGCTTGTTACGAGGCCGGGGTGGAAAGCTAGTGTAAAATAAAACTTGATTTGAAATGATAATCGCTTCACGAATGATAAGGTGATAAAATTTTAAACTGGCGTTTGACAACCGATACTAAATAAGAACTATCCATCAATAAATCCAAGAGCATTCAACAATAAAAACCCCATCCAAAAATCACGGACATAAAAACATACATATAGCCATACGGAATACAGAACCTCCTATTTCGAAGTCGGTTATAAAGAATAATAAAATGCAGTCTAATACTTGTCACGAGTTACGCCAAATATTTATCTGAAAAATATATCGAATTTGTTAGCACAAATGTTATGTGATGCGTAAAAAATTAAATACAGCAAAATATAATCATGAATATAATGACGCATTTTATTAAATATTCTTGTTACATTTTTTTTTATTACAATGTACAGACACTGAAACACTATATGACACGTCTATATAATGAGTGTATACATACTTATATCATCATCATCATTAAGTAGTATCACTAAGTAGGGTCAGCACAACATGTTTTCTTTTTCCACTCTCTCCTATCAAATGTCATCTCAGTATTCACACCTTTTACGCACATATCATTTTTCACACAATCCATCCACACCTTTTTCGGTCTTCCTCTACTCATATATCCATCCACCATAATACTCAACACTTTTCTAGTTATATGGTTTTGCATCTCTCCTCATGACGTGTCCATATCATGCTGACCTATTACTCCTCAGCTTCTCTGTCACTGGTGCTACTTTCAAACTTCCTCTGATATACTCATTCTTAATCTTATCCATTCTATTCGAACCACACATCCACCTTAACATTCGCATCTCTGCCACATGTAATTTCCTCTCATCCGTCTCTTTCGTAGCCCAACACTCGGACGCATACTTATGATATAACGTAGAAAATATTATCGAATGTTTCCGTGAATTTGAAGTAATCAATTTACACGTTTTCTCTTATACCTGTGTTTAAATGAGAACGTATTTCACATTTAGTATAATTACATTCCAGACCAGACATATTTCTCTATTCAAATTTTTATTAAGCGCGTGGTACTTGTTGAGCTTACCGTTCCGTGGGAAACTTACATTCCTAAAGATCACGAGATGAAGCTGGACTTAGTCAACGAGTTGATTAAAAACGGTTATAGAGTTAATCTATATGCCGTAGAAGTGGGAGCGAGAGGTATACCAGAAAAAATCTCTCCATATCCTCCTCAAAAACCTCGGTCTATCCAGAACTGCAATAAGTTATATACTAAGAACTAGCCTCTAAAGCTGCACTAGCAAGTTCATAGCAGATTTAGATAGGCAGGGAGAGAAGCACGAATAGTTAAATTGAGTGTTAATGTACATTCGAAAAGGGCCCCTTAAACCTACACTCGTGTACAAGTATCGGGAACGACGGGAACTACTTGGAGCTTCTCTCGTAGCCACGCGATGGATTCGGCACCCGCACGGTGAATCCATGGTAGACTAATTAGTACGTCTCGTCTCTCAACAGTTAAAAATAAGGTTCATAAGATTGTTAATACGAAGTAATCAAGCAAACAATCCCTTCGACTGCGAAAAGTACTCTATCTAGTCGGCAGATAATACTTGCATTCAAACAAGTGCAAATTCAATAATATTATTGCACTAAGAACATCAAGTTTGTCATCTATAGGCTTGTTAGTTCGAAGTAATCAGGCAAATAATCCATTCAAGTGTGAAAAGTTTCTTAACTATCTATTTGATAAGAAATATATTATATTCTAAGGGATATCAGCTTCATAAAACTTCTCTCACAGTTAGTAGCTTCGTCAGCGTTAAAGTGTTATTTTTACAGTTAAATTCCCAGTAATCATAATTTGTTACATCTAAATTCATTATCTGATACTCAATATATGTAGTCAAAACATCACAAAGTAAAATTATCCGATACGAAATATATATAAGACTAGCTGTTACACGCAGCTTCGCACGCGTTTTTTTTAAAATATATTAAATAAATTTAAAATTGTGATCACACATCTAGTGTAAATTACAATAATACTCTTTCAAAACTATTTGTAAGTATCACACGCACCTCATCTACTGTAACAGGTAACGTGTACATTATATATGTGAATACTAACAGTGAATCGAATGGGATGGGATTTATCATCAGCCACATAACTGGAACTTTAAACTGTTATATATCACGCTCAGTGCTCACTTACACTATATAAGAAAGTAATGAAGATATTAAGCTAAATATTATCGAACAGTATGTGTTAAATCTTTTATTATATAGATATAATATGTCCATAGTGTCGATATAATTAAGTTATTATCATACCTGGCTATAATTTAAATCACATATGAAAATATGACCTTCAATTACAACAGCGGTGCCCTTGGTGTTGCAGTTGTTCATAGGCGATGGTAACCACTTACCATCAGGTGGGCCGTCAGCCTGTTTGCTGCCTTTTGGCATAAAAAAATATATTTATTCTTGGAGTCCAGTACAGCGCACGTCACACGCGCATGTTTACAGTGAACAACATATTTTTGATTAATTTCACTCAGGCGAATGCACGGATAACAGTTCATCACTACATAATGTAAAACAAAGTCCTGTTCCACGTCTGTCTATGTCTGTTCGCGATAAGATCAAAAACTATAGAATGCATCTTCATGTCGTTTTCATGAATATATAAAATGATTCTTGGGCAAAGTATAGGTATAGTTTGTCTTATTATCAGGGCTTGCAACCCTGGCTGGGGCAAAGCTGCTGAACCCGCTAGCTTAAAATAAAACAGCTGACTAGTTACTTATTTGCCCGTAAAATTCCCGTTCAAATAGGTCCAGCCGTTTCGGAGATTACCCGGAACAATTAAAAAAAAGACATATCGACAGAATTAAAAAAAAAAGTTGATATTTGTAGCACCACATATATTTCAAATATAAAAAACACTCATTTTACTATTATTAAACGTAATATATCACAAATCAAAAATTTTGTTTGTCATGTAGTGTATTTTATATTTTATTCATAATCTTGTGTTAATTGTCTCTATATTGTGTTCAATTGGTAACATTTTATGTAATATGGTTCGTTTATTGTGCATAAGTGAGATGAAAGAAAAATAATATCACGAAGCATGAATTCTGTTGTCTTAAAAATTAAGAAGATAAAAATTTACGAAATATTATATATATTTCGAATATTTGGCTCTTATACCTTTACATTATCTTGGACATAGAAGAAAACTACCTATATTGACAACTTCAGAATTGGCAGTATGGATTAATTCCTTCGACTATTTTATTGGACGGATATTATTACTACTAAACTTTTTGAATAGCAACACAAAATAAACTTTAGAAATGTTTCCGATATAAACGTACCACGTATAATTAAAGATTGGAAACAATAGTAACATATAATAAACTTTTTGAATAGGAACACAAAATAAACCATGAAAATATTTGCGATAGAATGTTACCGCGTTACTATAGCAACGCATATAATACTGACATTAACACGCAGCCGAAGCTTCGAAAATAGCCCGATTTTGAGACATTCTTCATTAGTGCTCAGCTCCTTTTGGTTTTAACGTGATGATATGTAGCCTATAGCCATTCTCGATAAATAAGCTATCTAACACTAAAAGAAACTTTCAAATCGGACCGGTAGTTCTTGAGATTAGCACGTTCAACCAAACAAACAAACAAACTCTTCAGCTTTATAATATTAGTATAGATTTGTTGAGGTATGTATGGACACATATATGTTGCAACAACTCATATATGTATGAATAGTTAGCTTAGGTCAGCTCAGATAGGTCACGAATTGCACGTATCAGGCAACAGCCCAAGCCGAGGTGTGCTGTGCACCCTTGAGCTAGTTGTCAAATAAAATCGGCTGAGTGCCCTAAACGCTCGCCTTAGTAGTCCGGTGAAGCTGTTAAGACCTTGCTAGGTCAATTGCGTAGTCAGTCCGAGACAAAAAAAATCACACCTTAAAATACTTATTTTATGAATCCGCTTAGTGTAGATTTTCTATAGATACTAATAATACGAACTAAGTGTAACAATGGTTAATAAGATATTGTGGAAATTTATGAAATTCGAAACTAGATTGTTAGTGTTCGAGATTTGAACGACGTAAAAATGTCTGTTTTTGCTTGAGAACTACAGGTTGCATTGTATTGAAAAGTTTGTTGTTATTTACCGATATTATGTTACCTCTACGAAATTCGTTATTCAATAGCACTTTTACGTCCTACACTCTATAATATCGTCGAACAGCCCACGGGGTTTAAGCTCTTCAAATGTTCATAAATATACCTTTTTTTTATACGTGGGGAAATCCCTAATGGTTACCCACCCTCCCGAGGGAGAGGGTGGGTTATGTCCAACTCGCACGGACTAAAACCCCACGGTGTTACGTCTTCCGATATGGTTGGGGCGGCACGAGATCTCTATAGACTTCATCGTGCCGCCCCAGCGGTGTTGCCCAGCAGCAAAAGTGCCGCCGGGCCTTCGTCTTGTAACGAGACAGCTGGATACACACCGGCCGTCTTCTTCTCGTCCGCCGGACCTGTGCATTGGGAAGACGGTGCCCCGACCCACTTTCCCTAGGTCCGGCTACGGTGGCGGGAGAAGACGCGTGAACTGGCGCCTCCTCCTACCAGTTCTTCTTTGTCAGACAGGGCCGCTTAGAGGGTCCTCCTCGCGAACCCTCTCCGCTGCCTCCTTCTGCGAGATGACCTCCTCGCAGAAGGAAGCAACAACGTTCCACACATTCTCGCTGCCGAGCATGGCTTTGACGACGCTCGGCAGCGAGAGATCATCACCTACCGCCGCAGCCAGAATGCGGCGCCGCTCCTCCCACGCAGCACATTCGGAAAGTGTGTGCTGCGCGGTGTCCAGTTCAGCGCCGCACTCATGGCACACGGCGGTCGGCTCCCTGCGTGCTATCCGGTACAGATACCAACCGAAGCACCCGTGCTCGGTCAGCACCTGCACCAGACGAAACGTCAGGGAGCCCCATCTTCTATTAAGCCATTCGGGCAGGACCGGGCGGACGGCGTCGATAGTATACCTACCGTACTGCGCGTCCGCCAGGTCTCGCCCTCACCTCTCCAATCTCACCCCTCTCTCGACCTTTCTTTTTCCTCCAATTCCCCGGGAGCCAGAGGCTCCCCCATCCGTTTCTTAATCGCCGTATAATTGTATACGGCGGCAAGCACCTCCGCCTCCAGCTCCCAGGGAAGGGAGCCGGCCAGCACCATGGCCGCCGCAGAGGACACCGTCCGGTAACCCCGCATCACCCTCAATGCCACAGTACGCTGCGCGGCTCGCAACGCACGGATATTGGTGGCTTTAAGGGCGTCCACCCATAACGGTGCCCCGTAGGTGGCCATGGACCGCACTACTCCCATGTAAAGGCGGCGACAGGTGGCACCCGGCCCCCCCATATTGGGAAGGAGTCGTCCGAGCGCCGCTGCCGCCCCGACTATGAAATATACCTACTTAAAGAGCTTCTTTACATCTAAAGATAGACACCATAAGGCGAAATCATTTCACGAGTACGTATTTACTTGTACAAGCTAGTTATTACAGAATTTAACTTATTTTTATTAAATTGTATTTTTATTAAGTCATAGGGCGTAAGGGTATGTGAAATAGAAGTTAATAATCAAAGTATCTTTATTTCTAATACATTTTTGGTACTTTAAAATTTATATATATGATTGTATTTGATTAATTGTTACACAAATGTTTAAGCAACACTGTGAATTTAGTAAATTTTCTCCAATCTCAAAATTTAGGAAAATAAATTGAAGTAAGAAAAGTCGTCATCTCGCGAAATTAACCACATATGTAATCATACCATTACTATATTAGTTATTATTTTATTGATATATTCATAACGTTGAAAAAAATATTAGGACTCAAAAATCGAGCTGACGTATAAAGAAAAAGGTTTGCCATAATGAGTGAAATATTGTTATTGTATTTGATCATTATTGATTACGTCACAGGCTAGACTACCAAATTACAAAGATTATATACAATTTGTTATAAGTACCTGAAAAGTCAATATATATCTGTCATTTCTGCAGATATTCTATAAGTAAAAACGACAACAACAAGCCTTGTCAAGTTGCATACTATTTTAGTATAAGAAATTACAACATTAATTATACTAATATACCTTGCCATAAATACTGAAAAAAATAATTTCTATTGCAAATAACATTTATTACTTTTGCAGTGTGTTAGTATAATATATAAATGTAAAAACAATTTAAAATATAAAAAGCTTATTTGATGTGGTCTCCATTGGGTACAATATAGTCCATATTAAACGTTGAGGCCAGTTATTAATAGAAGCACACACTCTTTCCATGGTAAAATTCTTCACTGCCAATCGTACGGATTGTTTTGGGGATTCCAAATTATACCGTTTAGAGCAAGCCGTACTCTCTAAAACTAACCATAAATCATAATCCAGCGAATTAAGATCGGGACTAGACGACGGCCAGTGTTCAACTCTAATGAAGTCCGAAACGTTCGTTTCCAACCAAGACTGCGTAGACAGAGCTTTATGAACGGGCGCTGAGTCTTGCTGGAAGGACCATTCTTGGTTATTAAACATGGTGTTTTTAAGGAGCTTCACTACCTTCTCAAGAATGGTATCTTGACACACTTGTGCCGATGTTTTGATATCTTTCGCACAAACGCTCAGTCCCTCCTTCATAGCTAAATACCTTCACCAAACCTTCACTGAAGTCGGATAGTGCCCACGTTGTAGTCTGACGACTACTTGGGAAGCTTTCTTCGAGCTTCGAGCATAAATACTGTCATTTTGTTTGTTAAAATGTTGCTCAATTGTGAAGAATTTCTTATTCGTTAATAAAATTTTTCTGTAACCTCCCTTTGCGTACCGTTTCAGTAGTTGTTTCGATTGTACCACCTTATTCTTTAGATTATCAGGTAAGAAATGAACAGTACGTCTTTTATAAGCTGCAAGTCCGAAGTTATCTTTTAAAATACGCCATATGGTTCTAAGTGCTACCTTCATGCCGCGAAATAAAATCTTTTGCTTTCGTACAGGATTTCTTCGAATTCGTTGCCTTACTGCTTTGAACACCTTTTTCGTACGAACACTACGTGGACGGCCCGATCTTTTTCTGACACAAACAGAGGAGGTCTTATTATACATATTAATAGCCTGGTACCCAAACATTTTACTAATACCAATCGTATGGAGAGTTTTAAATATTGCATTTGGTTCCATACCTACTTTGTGAAATGCAATCACAGGGTTTTTTTTTAAGCACATCAAGATGACTGCACTATGCCAGATGGTAAGCATAGTACAATTCAAAAACAGTGGCGACCACCGAGAGACAGATTATCCATCGCTGCTCGCCGCTGTCATGCCGGCCATAATGACGAAAGTCACCCCGTAATGGATATGCACAGGCTGATCCCGAAACGTGACGCGCAGAAGCGAGTTACTATGACGGACTTTTTCGCCATGTACATAGTGGTTGCGACCCAGTCGGGCTGTAAAACCCTACCACCCCGCTATTGCCATTGCCTCGTTCGTTGATCAGCAGGGTGCACCACGTGCAGGTGAGGTTGGCTTGGGTGTCTCAACATTTAAGATGTTACTCGACACCCCTTACACGACGAAGATATAAAGAGAGTGTACTTTTAAAATTTTGTGAAAAAAATTGTTTCGGGTGTCTAGGAATAAGTAATAAAGAAAATTTCAACCATCTTTATAATATGTCTGTCTGTCATTCTATCTGCCTGTCTCTCTCTCTGTTTGTTTGTTTGAACACGTATCACTGCTAGTGTACTGTGCTCATGATAAAACATCTTCAAGAAAATCATATTGTATATTATATCATATACAAAATGTCTATACATTAATTAGGCTGCTTCGTTTTTTCGGTCCCGTCGTTAAAATTTGTTGAAAATATCTAAAAAAAAACATAAAAGAAAATTTGAACACCCATCATAGACTTTAAGTACATCCTATCATCCTCAGAACGTGAGATTTTCCGTTTAAAAAAATTTTGATATTTCTTTAATTTTCAAAGCTCTGCGACACTTTCTGCTATCGTATCGTTCAAACTCAGAAATTACTTAGAATTAAGTGATCTATAACAGTGTTCATTGCGACTTAACTGTACCTCACATTGACCAAGCATTATAGGTCACTAAAATCAAATCTGGTAGAAATTTGTTCTAGTAGGTAAAGGTATAAATTTTCTATCGATTGACTTTTTTCTAGCATAAAATTTTAATGCATTATTGAGTAAAAAAATGATTTTATGTTATTTGTTTTCAATAGTATTTTTTCCAAGTTGAGTAAAAGTTTTGTTTAAAAGGTTTTTATAGGAAATTAAATTACCTATAAACGTTAGTTAACTTTTGCAAGCATCTTACTTTAACAGATCATGTGTGACGAGAAGAAACATGATTTTTATCATAAATGATTATGTTATGGCACGTAGCTTTGCTTTTGCTGTTGTTTTTAGGTATGTAAGAGGTTTTTCAAAAATTCTAATCAGTATTCTTTTGGATATCAAATTAAAAAGGGCTTATAACTGTAATAATATTTTTTTTTAATTAAAATAAATTGTTTAGATTTGCTCAAAAGCATCATTCCTTAAAAAAAAAGTAATTTCAAAAAAGAAACAGCTCAGTTTAAAACTGGGGTTTGACGGCCTTCGTAACGCACGGATTCTGATTATTTTTATATTTTGTTTTGATAACAGTGGCTAAATTTATCTTTATATACAAGTTATATTTTTTTATTGCCTGAAAACTCTGATAAAAAACGTTCTTTATGATTGAAACTTAGCTAGATCGATTAATCGTCTCTGAAATCACCTACATACTAAGTTTCACAGAAATCGCTGGCACCGTTTCCAAGAATCTGAGTAGTAACTGAGAAATATACAAGAACTGTTCGTTTAAAGATATTAGACAAAACATCTAAAATCAATACTTATCTTTCACTCCGATTTAGGTGTTGTATTTTTGAATCATGCAATTTTTAATTGTATGATTCAAAAATGAATACATATGCGATTAGCTTAGAATAGTTAAGTTAGGTCAGATCGGGTTTTTTTTCGGTAACTGCCCATGCCGAGGTGTGCCGTGCACCCTTGAGCATGTTACCTGAATAAAATCAGCTGAGGGCCTTAAGCGCTCGCCTTAGTAATCCGGTGAAGCTGTAAAGGCCTAGTAAGGCCAATTGCGTAGTCGGTTCGAAAAAAAAAGTATTATCAAAATGATCAAACGACGTTATTACAGTAAATTTCAGATTGTACTTTGTCTTTAAGAGCTCAAGATATCAATACGAATTTTTCTTGGTAAAGTGTTTAAAATTAAGGATACATGGGTATATTAAGCATACATATTAGGATGCTTCGTTTAAGGGAAATATTTTTTTTCTCGCTCCGTTGACGAAATATTACTCCAAACATATAAAATATACCCACCAAAGATGAGCACCCAATTTTAATCTTTCTTACTCGCTAAATGAATTTGAAATTTTCCCCTTTAAGTAATATGTAATTTATTTTCATTTTCTATATCTTGGCGACATTTCACGCTATTCAATTGACCATAGGCGGAAAACGTAGAGGAATCATTCCTCTTTAAAACTTGTATAGCCCAATAATCGTGGGTTTTTCTATTTTTCTTCAAATCTATAAACTTTAAGGCAAAATTTTATAATTTTTATAAATGATTTAATTTTAGATAAAAATATCTTGTGACTGATATTGATTTTGATAACTTTGACATGCTGCCGTCGCTTCCAGTTAGTATAGAGAATAGAGATGAGTGGGAACCATAGACAAAAGATAGTAGATGCGTTCGGAGCCCGGAATTCGGGTACAAGAACTTGCCTCACTCAAAATTTAATGAAAAGATGTGTTAATTATTTTTTAAAATAAAAATTTGTTTGTTACATTTCGTTCGGTGTTGAAAATATAGTATTTTGCGTACTATACATTTCTTCTACAATATATAGTATGCGGACCCGAAATATAGTACAATACTATATATTTATAGTGCGGTTGGCAACCCTAATCAATACCGTAAAAGTTATAAATTATGAGATAAATTCAATTAGACATAAGAAAACTGTATTTATAGTATTATTATTCAGTCTAGAGTTAGCATCTTTTTGATTTTTATTTTTTAATTGAGGTAAACCTGCGTTAATAAATATATATTGGTTTTCGAATAGATAGAATAATAGTATGTCACGCATAAAACGATTAAATTAAATTAAATTTGTGCTAAACATTAAAATGCTTTTAGTCAAATACTTGAATTTACACTTTACACGGTTATTACTGTTAATATCACTGAAGTTTAACTCGTTATGTAATTTATACTATGTATATCACTAAAAATGAAATACCGATTATAACAATATGTCTAAAATATAACAATTATATTATTTTTCTTTATTTTGTAATGTTTTTTTTTATTTACTAATAAAATATTAGTAAAATCCCACATTTCATACAGAAAAGATAATATTCGCTTTCAGTAAATGTGCAAGTTAATTATTTTTATTTCTATTCTTGATTGTAATATATCGAAATACAATAAAAATGGGATATATAATTTATTAATAGAACATTTTATTTTTAAAAGTCAACAACAGATTTAAATTTTAATATTCTGTCTGTTATAATCTATATTTCATTAATTTAAACACTATATGTACCTCGTATATTGATATAAACACTCACTACAGCAATCTATATGTTGATACCGCGCGATACTCAAAGTGACGGCTCACTGAGAAGACCGTTCATATCATCACGAGCTAGCGGCTGAAGCGCGACTAACTTAGTCCTTTTCGCGGGCTTTAAGTTGGTTGCACATGCGCAGTCCGTACCTTAGCTCGTCTACCTCTATTTTTCTTTCCACGAATAACGAACAGATTGCATGCACCGCATCTCCATTTGAGTGAACCTGTACATCCTTATATTATATGACTATATTATAATACATTTGCTTTCAATGTAGGTTTCAATATATATACAATATAAAATCGATAGATTTTTTCATATATACTTTTGTATACGCACGCATTAAATGTTTCAAGCCTTTGTTCAAAGTTAGGTAATTAAATTTAAGATTTATTTTATGAAACCACAAATTATAATTTCATAAGAATGCATAATCTATATATGTATATATAAAAGGGTAACTATACCAAATCACTAAATATTTTAAAGAAAAAGTACTTAGATTTGACGGCAGAATACATTTTCATGGTTATTAAAATTGTTGTCTGTTTGTCTGTCGTTTGCATGGGATTTACGGAATATCTACTGAACAGATTTTGATGAATTTTGATATGGTAATGGTTTAAACACCGGTATAACATTTTGGACATGTTTTACATATATATATTACATTCGTGTATATGTATGCGTTACATATAGGAATACCAAACGATACGATTTTTACCAAAGTTCGAATGATTCGCCAGCTTACAGATATTGCCACTAATATGTTAGTCTACTTCAATTACTACCTATAGCTCAATGTCATATGGTATTTTGTTTTGGGGAACAGCAGATAAGTTAGATACGATATTCCTACAACAAATAGATGCAATACGCGTAATTTATAATATGGGGCCTCAAGAATCTATAACTAAATTTCAGAAATTGTCAATCTTAACTTTGTTCTCTCAAATTATTGTATGTCATAAACTTAAAAAAGCTGATTTTAATAAAGAATTGACATAACTTAAATCCTAGAAAGGAATTGTTGTGACAAATTGGTCGTCTCATGTTTAAGGTTTAGTACTACCAGTAATAATTTTTAGAAAAATATTGTTAGGTTCTACAATAAAGAAGCAAGAAATACTATTGATTTACCGGATATTAAGTTGAAGCAGCATGTCAAGGTGGTTTTGATGTCTAAAGGCTTATTATAGAGTGGATCATTATTAACGATTGTGATGTCTGTAACTAACACCTCTCTGTGTATCCATCAAGAATGAACGCAGTTATAATGTTTTTAAATATATACGATGTACAACTAGATGCTGTAGTGCCATGCTACATCTTGGGGAACAAAATCGTTCATTAAGGGTGAGGCCAATGAAATCATCGATATTGATACTTATGATTTTATTAATCACTATGTTTATAATTGAAATTTCACGTGGATATAATAGCGGGCATAGCTAGGCATGTATAATTATAACTTTTGGCGTGAATTTAAATGTTTATACATATTATTTAGAATAAAGAACCTGAAACATGAATAAAGAAAAAGCCCTAACCTTGTTAATTTTAATCTCTATGCCAAAAATGTCATTTTTGTATATGTGTTATTTTTTTTTGTCACGTTTTCTGATTCTTAAAGAGTTGGCTGAGTTTTAATTAAACTGCCTACTTTTTTTTACATATGGAAATCCTTACTAATATTATAAACGCGAATCTAAGTATGTTCGTTATGCTTCCATGTTTTTAGTACTTAACAGATCATTGTAAAATTTGGCGTATGCATTTTCAGGGGACCAATGAAGGACCTAGATTACCATGCATCCCGAAAAAGAGTACTACTCCCTTTTACATTAAACGCGGGTGAAATCGCGAACAAAACGTCAAATTACTTTTATATTTCTATAATGCTCTGACAATTTATTTCCTCAGCCACGTTTATATTGAATATGTACGTTGAATTGACGATATCTCAGTGCTTGATTGTTCGTACTTCGTGGCGGTCGCCTTGGCTTCGTATCCTATAGTAAGAATAACGATGAAAGAAAATATCGTGTTCAAACATAGCATGGTGGTAACCCATTTGAATACCTAGTTATCTAGCTTTCTTTTGGAAGTCCAAGCATCTTTAATTTTTTACCAGTAGTTATAATTCAGTCTACTACACGTTTAGCGTGACAACGTCTCTTCAAGAATATTACCACTTAATACCAGATGACACAGAGATCAGATAATGGGTAATAAAATTTAAAAAAAGGTCCATATTCGGCTCCGTATACAATGCTAAATGAAAGAACGAATTACACCGACGTACAATAATTGATAGGATCATAATGCAACTTAATAGATTATATGATATTCATATGCGAATATGAGTTTGTTTATTACGCATTTACTTCTTGACTTTGGAAACCGCTCATCGTGCAATTTTCTAATGTATTTCTAAGAATCATGGAAAACATACATTCTCAAAAGTACAAAAAAGGCATAAGGTACCTATTTTTATATTTTTTAACTAACGGCCCCGGTGGACATTGTTCTGCCCTCATAATAAAAAAAAACTCTTAACAAATTATATACCTAAACCTTCCCCAAAAATCTTTATCTACTAGTGAAAACCGGATGAATATCCGTTCAATAGTTTTTGAGTTTATCGCCATTTAATTATCATCGCTTCTTTTACAATTGCAGTACCAACAATAACTTTTATTCTTGATTATAATACCGTTGATCAATTGGAAGAACATGTCTTATACTCGTAGCATTAAGCTTACCAGGCTCTAAACTACAAAGTGCAATAAAATGTTCATATATTCATTTACCCATACATATTATATGCAGAAAAAAGTAGCTTCTGTTCTCGAGGGATATTTCCGATATATCCATATATACTACACCCATACATACAATTGAATGGAAATGTAAATTCGCGCTAACTGGTAATAATAAAATAAAGTATAATATTAAAATGCGCGGATCGCCGTGCTCACGAATAACAATGACAGACGGATGAAATGCACACACCTCGCTTGTCACCCACATTCAGTTCAATATATCACGTATCGTTGCATTTCTGTTAAACAACACCAAGCACTGTATGTATCGCTATTTCACATTACAATTTTGTTTTTCAAGTTAGAAGGTGGATATATCTTTCAATTTCGTTTTACCTATGAAAATGTTTTATACTAACGCCCTTTCCATATTATAACGGAACTAAAGATTCAAACGCGTTGGGTTAATGACATGGTGGAGTAATAGAGTATAAAACTGTAATAAAAAATACTCAAACCTCTTTGAATTTTTTGGAACTGAAAAAAAAAATTTGTTCACCTTAAGTGCGTTATTATTTATTACTAGCTGTAACCGCAGCTCCACACGCATTTTTAAAAATTGTATTAAAGAAATGTAAAACTGTGAGACTATGTACAATTATAGAAATGCTCTTTAAAAACAATTGTAAGTACGACACGCACGCCACTTACTGTATCATGTAACTTACATATTAGATATATAAATACTAACAACATGCCAAATGAGGTTTATCATCAGCATCATATTTGAAACCTTAACTCACCATATAACTACCTCAGTGCTCACTTACACTGTATAAGGAACTAATGAAACAATGACATAAATATGTTATAATAATGATATAACTTTGACAATAAAAAAAATCACATTTTAAAACCTTCCTCATGAATCACTTTATTTACAGCTGAAAACCACATGATAATCCATTAAGTATTTTTTTAGTTTATCGCAAACGGACAGACAGACGTGCCAGAGGACTTTGTTTTATACCATGTAATGACATGAATGTAGTAATCTATTACTAATAATTATGCATGTTCATAGATCTGTTGTTTTGCCTGTACATTTTTTTTACCAAATTTGCGATATGTTGTTTGGATGTTGGATGTTATTTTATTGTATGTTTTCATTTTTTGTATGTTTTAAGTATTAATTTTTGTATTTTCATAAAATGCTGTATATGGGAAGTTTAAGAGATTGACATGGTGTACAAGAATTGAGAAAAATAATATAAGACATTAAAATAATCTTTTTGTTTACACAAATCCTTGAATAAACTATATACATAATAACTTATTAACTTATAATTAGATACTTTATAATTAAAATCCTTACACATTAATCACCCTATCTAATGGTGACCGTGTAAAACTCTGTTTAGTAGTTTTAATTTCCCGCGAACAGACAGACATACACGGCAGAACACTTTGTTTTATAAGATGGACTGACACGAAGAATATAATATATCTATTTTACAATATCGCACGCATTTTTTACAAAAAGTTCTAAATAAGGCGGAGTCGTGGAAACAGTTACTTACTATATAAACATATATCTTATATAAATAACAATGAATCACAAAATTTGTTCCTAAGCGCAAAACTCAAAGAGGGATAGGCCAATTAGAGTAATTTTTGATTTAATGTATTGCTTAAGCTTTGATGAAGGTTTTTATGGAGAGAAAATTTGGAAAAATTGCATAAAAAAACCTTAAAACAGTTTTCTTTTTCTGTAATCATGAACGCAACATCCAATTGCTATTAGCAACTTGAACGCATCCGTAATCACGATCCTTTTTTATTTTTGAATTGACGCATGTAATTAACCATTTTATTGGAGTTTGCTTTACATATTTCGCTTCCTAAGTTTCTATTCAGGAAAAACGAACAGTCTCTATGGGTTAGCATAACAAATGTTGGTATGTACCTACTATATGTTGATATGTATCTACTAAAAAGGTAGGCTAAGAAAAAAAAAAATATTAAGGTGAAACGAAGTTCGTGGGGGCAATTAGTACTTAATAAGAACAGAATAAACTATAATCTACAGCTACGACGTAGCTTTTTCTCAGAAAAATAACTTACAAGATAATGTCAGTAGTTTCCAAATCATCGCCTACACACAATCCCATACTTTACCCATTTAATATATTAATATGGATAATGCAGACATAGATTTTAATGGCATGCCTTGAAAGAGGCCTCACTTTAACACTGAATCGATATGTGCCATTGATAGCGGTAAGAATAGACTGAGAACTGAAAGAACATATAGGAATATTGACGTAGCTCCTATTCATATTTATTATTTCTGTAAAAAGAATATAAATTAATATATCTTAGGTATGTTCTATCTATGCGTAATTGTATTTTGTACAGAAATATTTAAAAAATAGGTTCCTAGAGATCAAACGTTTCCGCTTTTTATAAATAACAATTGAAATTAAATAGGAATTTCTATCTCTATGTAAGAATAAAAAACTTGAGAGGTGTCAAGGGACACCCGGATGGAGCGAAGTTCCTTTCCATTAATTAGTGAAGGAATTGTAATAAAATTTTATTTTTTTTAAGTTATAATAATATTTTTTTTATTATTAACAAATATAATGTTATATAAACTTAATCAGTAGGCTCAATTTTCGTAATAATTGGCTTGTGGTAATTGAAGTAGGAAACATATGTTTGGGATCATTATTATTATTAATTTTTATTATTTACAAAAAACCTGTATACATTCAACAAAAATAATCGTCGCGACACCACACTGTTCAATGCGAAATAGAAATGAAAATATCTGGCTTGCTTTCTATAAGAGAGAGAGAGACAGAGAGAGAGACAGAGAGAGAGACAGACAGAGAAACATACGACGCCGCACAGCTTACAATAGCTTACTATAGCAAAAAGTGTCGTGACAATTTTTCGTAAGAATTTTTTCCGTCTAGCCCCCTTTCACAGCGCGCGATAAGGAACTTCGTTCCAAATATCACGAAATAACTGTTCACATTATTATAATAGGATAAATGGTGGGCCACCTTATGTTAAATGATCACCACAGTCCATAGACACTTGCAACACTAATGATCGGAATAAGATACGGGTGGGGTTTCGCAAGGGCGTTGGCAGCCTGTGTTGTTGGGGGGGGGGGGGGGAAAGGAAGAGGAGAGGGAGACGGTGAGGAGAGGTGGGCCTCCGGCGCTCTCACTGATCGAACGAAACGTAACAATACAAGCTCTGTTACTTCACGTCGGTTTTCTGTGAGAGAATGGTACTACACCCAGCGAGGCGACCCATTCATGCTGATGCCAGTAATAGCTTCAGCATGGCTCTACCACCTAAAAATGACTTTTTTATGGCTTGCGTATTAATGGTTAAGATAATTAAGTTTTAGTTAGAATCTACTTGTACTAAAAAAAAGTATTTATATATGCAATAGAAATATACGATAAACTTTTAAGAAACGCGCAATTTTTAAAGGAGTAGCAATAATCCGTGTTCTATCCAATAATAAATAAGTAACATGACGATAAGTATAACATTTCAATGAGCAAATTTTAAATATTTCTGAAACCGACTTGATATTTACGATTCGTCATATGTACTTTTAATTTAATTCAATAAATAATTTCATTATACTAGCAATGAATTACCCACGGTAGTTTCGAAAGATTAATTTAAATTCATTTTCCAAACATTTAAACCTGGTGTTCCCGGTAACGAGGCTGCCACTTTCACGGATACCAATTAATACGTACGTAAACATTTCATAATTACTAGGGAGTCGACACTTGATTTTAAATCGTAATTTCGATGAAAATGTATTTATACATATAAACTCCAACAGTGTTTTACCTGACACTGAAATTTGGCACGCGTAAATGGTTTTATGGAGAAAAAATGTATAGAGCGGATTTATATGCCTGCAATAATAATATAACTAAATGACGCTTCAGCACATCAATTGGTGTACCGCTGATGTAATCGTCATAATGTCTATATTTAGATATATCAACACAAAGAAATAAAAAAAAAAAGTGTGTGGAGTCGCTCCGCGCTGAAGAAGTAATACTTCATAATGTGGAAATGAAAATAGGAAGGGGCAGAAATTGATATATACATATATATAAACTACGCACATGCGTTCGAGTACCACGCATTCACTCTCACTCTGTCTCTTTCTATTCCCCCTCCCCAGCAGCGTTGAACGTTTAACGCAACAGTGCTTTCATGCCCCCTCCATGGTAGCGTTAAACGTTTATAGCAACGTTGTTGGAAGTCTCATTTAACGTTTCGCTTCAACAATATTATATATTACAAGAAATATTAATTACTTATGATGATAATAATACTAGCAACAGATAATAATAAACACGCGAGAAGCCGCGGGTATAATTAAAATAGTATAAGGTATATTCAGAAATCAATAAGACGCATTAAAACTATTGTTTTTAAGAGACCTATAGAAGACATGTGGCGCAGATATCGCTGGTGTGAAGGAACATTAACGGTTCTCTCTTCTTATTATTTATATGAATTTTCATAAAATATAATTTATTATATAGGGACTACCATGATAGGCAACAGAAATAAATCTGATTAAAGCATGTCGCGCACATTTCACAACCGACGCGTACAACAGGTAATCCTATTTGACGGCACGGTGTTGATTGCAATGTTACAGTGTTCATTAGTTAACTGTTCTAGAAATATTGTTTTTTAAATATTCATTTGAAGACGTGATAGAATTACATTAATTATACTGTAACAGTTATTTAATAAAAACATGTTTCAACTTAATAGTAGTTGATAGTCATTTAAGTGTCGAGAATCAAATAGATTGCTTCAATAGACTAATGTGGGAAAAAATTAGCGACAAATGTTTACATCAGTGTTACCCAACGTAGGGCCCGCGCCCCACGGGAGGGGTAATTTGATAATTAAGACAATTTAGGGAGGGCGGGATTTAAAAATGGACTGGACACGACTTTAACCCTTTCGCTTTGGGTTATTTAAATGTACTGCTAGATATCGGTGACTAATTTAACAAAAAAGGCAAATTAAAAAAAATATATGCTGTAAATAATTGTTAGGTATAATTTCGTTTAACATTATCAAACTATGTACTGGGTAATTAGGGTCGTAAAGACAAGTAAGTTTTTCTTTATATGTTTTGAAATTTTACTAACGCTGTTTTGATAACAATTTCATAGTGATTTCTTCCTGAAAATATCATTTATATTTCTATCTAACAAAACAACATTCTGTTGCTAGTAATAGTTATTGAATAATAGAATCGAAGAATTAACACAACACCAAATACATTTTTTCCTTCCAATATCCTGCTTACTGATCTAATTGATAGTTATTAGTGTTTAAATCGATCTAGGCGCACAAATATTCAATTAGAATATTGAAATTGCAATTAAGATCGAATAATACGCAATCAAACGTGCGACGGCCGTACATTGTTCCACAAATACAATATCGTAGAGATTACATACCTACATGCATACACTGTTATGAGGGACATACGTAAATTGGATTATCACCTGTGATATATCTTAACTCTACTGTTATTATATTAAGTACATGTCATTATTATTTTATCTAAAAAAATCATTGTCTTCTTTTAAAAATCAAGTATACGTCCACGTACTAACGATATAAACCGAGTTATTATGTTAGTAATTCTCTAATACCTTTAAACGAGCAATTCTTGTATATTTTTATATTGTTATATATTCAGGAACTCGGAAACGGCGACAACGATTTCCTTTAAACTTTGTATGTAGGTGGTTTCAAAGACGATAAATCGATCTAGCTAGATTTCATTAATAGAAAACTTTTTTATCTGAGTTTTCAGCAATGAAAAAATATAACTACAATATGAAGGTAAATTTCGCCACCGCTGTCAAAACAAAAATAGCTCAAATGGAAATCGGCTGCATCGAAAATTCGTCTAACCCCAGTTCGAATCCGAGTGACAACAAAAGATAATTTTTAAATACATTTTTTTTTTTTGTGTAAATATGCTAATTTTGTGAAGCAAACCTAACAGTTTATTTTAATTTAAAGATGTTTTTAAAAGAGCCGAGTTATACTCTGTCGTTCCGGTACTATAGATAACTTAAACTTTTGTTAAAGTACACCTGCATTATTATTCTCAAACACAAATTAGAAACTATTTACAAGATGCATCTAAAAGATGAATTTTAAATGAAGTCGATCATCAAGCTTACTAATACTAATTTGCATACATGTATACTTTAATAAGTAGAAGAATAATGTCTGTCCTAGTTATTACGTTAAATTATCTACTTTAGTGCCAACATAATTTATAGTGCTCGTAAAAGATAAAATTTCCTTGTCGTCTTACGTAGTAAAAAATCTCCTTAATTTATAAACATGACGTTAAATTATCAACTCGCAGTCTAGAGTCTGTTACGCAGATTATATCAAGTGGTGATAATATTGCAGGTGTAGTGAGGATATTTTGTATCTCACTGGAGGTATCACATGCTACTTTTATACCACAAATATTAGAATTATTAAACCACAAAAGGGACCTACATTTAAAGACAACTATATATATTTAGTAAATATACTAAACGAACTAATAATTAGATTCATTAAACCTAACTGCTTATTAATTAAGTTGAAGTTATATCAAAGAGAACGATCCAATTAACTGCATAACAAGAATGTAACTAAATATAACATCATTTCTATTTAAACTTCCCACGCCCGTATAAAATCTTATTTCTTTATTTCACCCCACAGATATATAAATATGCTATCGTTTATCTAAAGGTTAGATAGGTGTGCAGATTGATATCATTAAAATAGTATATGATATATCACATATTATCTGTAAAATAGTATGCGTTAATCAAAACATTCAATTTGTTTGTAGCGGTAGGAACGTAATTACATAACGAAAATTATTAATTGTTATGTCATAGTCGCTTTTATTTAATGATCTTATAAGATTATCATCAAGACTAAAGACATGAATAATTACATTTTTACAGTAATAATAACTGCGTCTATATCAAAATAAACTCAATTACCTAAAATAGCTTAGCGCCAACTAGTAGCGAATTAAGTAAATGAATAGCATGAACCTCCTCCGTGAAAAATCTCTTAGGTGTGCTAATTTCCATGATGATCGGTGAAACGATGTTATACGTATATTATAGTATATCTTGTTTGTCTCAGACATAGGTATACACACACACACATATAACAAATAACTATGTTATTAAATTCTATTGCCCATGCATAAGAATATGCACGCTATGAAAAACCTACTTTCATATTGCAGATCTATTAAATAAATAAAAAATATAGTTAGTAGTTTAAAAATACTAAGTTGTAATACAAACAATTGTGTAACAATAATAATGCAAACAATGCTAACTTGGCGTAAAGTATAAGACAGAGATTAAAAACATATTACTTTGTAAAACAATCGTTGGTACCTGTATATGATGTATATTTGTTTTTCATATAAATTAAATATCCTATGATTAACTGAAAAAAAATTATCAAGGGGAGACGACATCGGACCTGCTCGAATATAAAAAATATCAAGTAATACCTATTGAGTACAAGTATAATAGTCAGTAATATAAATAGTAAGTAAAACCTATTGAAAGAGTCGACCATAAGATTTAACTCCTATGGTATCTTAAGAATAATTATGTTTCGTTTTCAATTTAGAAGTATATTATTCTTAAAAAAAATCTTTCCAACAACGTAAAATTTATCAAAACTTCAAAATGTAATATATTTTTTACTTTTATGGTATTTTTACATAGTAGTGATTTACATATCTTTCTACGGTATATCTAACATATAATAACTCACATTCGTGTGTTGGTATTTCATGCGCTGCCATACAGTTCATCCGATTACAATAAAACTTTGTCAACTTGAATTTGCGAGGTTGTACCATATTAAATGAAAGTTAGCACAGCACCTATATTATATGAACACAAGGCAAGTTGTTACATGCGGCAACTAATCTATACTAATATCATAAAGAGGTAAAGTTTGTGAGTTCGTGACGTTGTAGAGTGTAATCTCAGGAACTACTGGTCCGATTTGAAATATTCAATGTTATATAGCTCATTTATCGAGAAAGGTTATATAGGCTATATATGATCACGTTAAAGCCAATAGCACCAATAGCGGAGCACCAATGACAAATGTTTCAAAATCGGGAATTTTTTCTTCTTGAGAGCTTCCGTTGCGTGTTAGTGTTAGCCTAAAGTAACCATTACTACGCGGACGAAGTCGAGAACAGGGGCTAATATTTAAAAAAAATGTGTTGATAAGTTAATTATCCCTAACGCTCTCTTTCATGTCCAAGTGATCGAAAACAGTCATTAATATCGTTACTATGATCATTATTACATATATATACATTTTTATCATTGTTACAATTACGAATGCCCACAATATTCATCAGATATATAATGTCTATCTATAAGATGATATAAACCTCAAAAGATTGCTAGTTTTTCTGTTATTTTGTCTGTGTGTACACATTAGTCTCTAAAACTACCAGTCACATTTAAAAAACTAATTTTATAGTCCACTTATTGAGGAAGTTTATGAGCTATTTAACATCATACTACGACCCTTGCGAACGTAGCAATTATCTTTCATAGTGTAGATCAGAAAACACGCTAAGATAGAACAAAGTGATAGGGTGGGCGGTCCGTGCGGCGCGACGCGACGTGGGGCATCGAACGCTGAAGGGCGGAAGATAATTAAACGTGATTGAAATCACAGGTCGTATCTAGTTCATGAAAAAAATGTAAAAATGTTGTGGTAATATTAATTGTCTTTTCACACGGGTACTCATCAAAAATAAACACTTATTTACAAAGAATTCTTATTTGAAGTCAAAATTCATAGAAAAGATAATATTAAATCTATGAAAAGTGAAAGTTGTTCGAACGTGTGCAAAGGTTGTTTGCAAATTATGTTTATTTCGAGTTGCTACAGAATTCATAGAAAAAATAATATTGTATCTATGGAAAAAGAAAAATTCATGGAACGTGTGTGAATCTCTAATGAGGTAAAAAAATACTCAAGAAAAGTCTACAAGAATAAAATCAACAAAAGTATAAAACCGTCTCATTATAGACGCATATGATGCTAGATATACACTCATATCACTCATAGGTTTACGTATAATAAATACAATTTGTTATTTTTTAATTCATAAATAGATCCCCTTACCATAACCTTTTGCAGATAATACAGATAGTAAAAGCTATAATAATTAAAGCACATTGTCACAGTATAAACATGAGACACAGTACGGAAACTACGAACAAACGCTCGAAGATGGCACACTCACATAAACATGCGCATCGACGATAGGTTTTGAAATGAATTCTATGGACTGCACCGCGAAAACCGCTTAGGGGTCTTGTTTGGGTGAGTGTGCCGGTGCAAGCGTTTATAGGTAGTTTCCATACTGTCTGTTATGTGTACTGTGACACTGTGTAGATGCATCCTGGTTCTAGCCTTTGCCGCCGTGCCGATATTAAATTAAAATGAGCTATCTGGGTTACATGAACTTTGGCTTCAGTGGGTACTTAATTGAATCATAACTTGATGCAGTTGATAAGTATATAGTCGATATATATATTTACAGATCTACTTTACACTAGATAATCGAGTATCCGACGAAATGAATATATACATTTGATTATTAGTATGGATAAAAAAAATATAACCGTATTTTAGACATTACTTGCATATTATGTTAAATATACAAGAGCGTCAAAAGATTTGTCGTATTTAACGATTATAATTTTCAAACAGTTGCAGTTAAAATCACCATTTACAGGCACACTTCACAGGTCATTATTATTATTGGTATGGTTTGAATTATTAAGTACAATATCTTAAAACACAAGAAAATAATTTTCAATTATAAGACTTAATTTCGAGAATCCATGCACAATAATTTTAATCGAATCCAAAAGATTTATTTTTCACCCCTGACCAGTAATATCCAAAAAAAATCCATTCAAAATACTCTATCAGTTCTGATACTTTGACATTTATGATAGAGCAAACAATTTCATTGTACTAAAGCACCGTAATAGGGAGACGCTTCAATCTTTTTACTTGTTTTTATTCCCTTTGACACAGCGTGCTTTAGCATAATTAAGTGCTCGAAATACTTCACTTTTTCATCCTTGTAATCCTTGTGATAAAAGTTTAAATTTTAGAATGCGGACGTATTCTCGTAAACTTAAATGTTAGAATATAGCCCGCATTGTCCTCTGATTTCACGGATAGTGGTGTTTTCCCGCGCTGAAAGTTCAAACAATGCATAATTCGAACTCGCAGGTCTTCAAACATTTAAGCGATCACGGCCGTGTGTGCAAACATTGTTTTGCATATCCAGTGCATTCAATGGAAGCAATGTAATCTTTTTCCGAAAACATTCGAACGTTGTTTAAGCCCAGCTTTTAGATGAGATCGTCTGTTGCATATTTTTAATGGAAAGTAAACAAGTTTCAGCTATGTTGGACATTAAAAACATATTTCTGTGCTGCCTGTATCAATTTCACCGTTTCTACCATTATATCTAGTACTAGCCTCTGCCCGCGACTTCGTTCGCGTGGAATAGATAGACCAACACGCAGCAGTTTTCAAAAGGAAAAAACATCCCGATTTTGAAACATTTTTCATCTGTGCTCCGCTCCTACTGGTCTTAGCGTGATAATATATAGCCTATAACCATTCTCGATGAATGAGCTATATAACACTGACAGAATTATTCAAATCGGACCAGTAGTTCCAGAGATTACCCCCTACAACGTCACAACATCACAACGTCACAAACTCACAAACTTTACCTCTTTATAATATTAGTATAGAAGTATAGATAAATGGACAAAATAATTTTTCTAGTAATGTACTTTCGAATTGCGTTTTTGTATGTGTACTTTATTATTGTATAGGTATTCATAAAAATGTTTATTAATAAAGCAGACTAGAAGGTTTTGATTACAATTACGTTGAAGGGAACTAAAGAAGTAGGTTCACTGTTCAACAATATGTTTATAATAACATCAATTTCGGAATTCTTTCAAAATGATTTATTGAAAAAGAAAAATATAGTTAGTTGTAATGAAATGTTATAGTTAAAAGGGAATTTAGTAATAAGTTTATCAGACATAAATATCATTAACAACGTAAGTTTGGCTTAATCTGTGTCTAGTTACTATATGATTTTAAATATTATGAAGGAAATAACAAATGAACAGTAATTGTCTAACTCCAAATAAATACATATTATACTCATACAATGTCTATGTTAGGAAAATGTGAATGACTAAATTAGGAAGATATTAGTAACAGCCGCCTGTGACTACTTAGACGTTAATTATAATAACAAAATAAAATGTAACAACAAGAAAACACAGTTTGTTTTTCAAAGGGAACGTTCGTTTTTAACATTGAAAACAAATCATAATCGGATCATTAGCTTTAGAAATTATCTTTTACAGATAAATAAGCTTTACATCTGAATGATAGAAGTATAGATTGCGACATCAAGGTATTATTGTAAACGAGAGAATTTATCCTAATGAATTAAAAAACTGAAGTAAGTACATATCTATTTAAACTAGTTTTTTTTTCTACAAACAGTACTAAAAAGTTATTGAAATTTTTTATAAGTAAAACACTTTAAATCCGCCTGTGACTTAGTTTGCCTTAAATTAAAATATAAAATTTAATATCAGTACATATAGCCACATTGTGACGATTTATCGTAAAATAATTAACTAAAAATCTGTTCCATACAAATAGTCTTAGATGTGTGTAATATAGTATATTTTAAGCTATTATTTAAAGTAGGATTTCCCCGTTGTCCAAGGACATCTGCAGGCCCACATTCCGGTCCTAGAGCTAGCAGAGGAGTCGTAAGCACCAAGCTTCATGGCTCCCGCCAACGACCTCGTCCCCAGAAGTGAAAGAAAGAAAAGGCCCTCGTAACAAGCCAGTAACACCCAGATATACTGAGGCGTCCCAGTAGCCGAGGTCATTCGATAAGGTGCTGAGAGCCCTAGATAACTTCAATAAAGCCTTTCAAGCTGGAAATCTCAAAGCCCAACAATTCATCCTGAATATCAGGAACCAGGACCAACGATTCCAAGTCTAGAAGACATTCCTGCTGACCGACAAGGAATCACAAAGAGCACATAAATGTGTAATAAGACTTTATGGTAGTGAGGTGTATTATAAATTAAATAAATATTATGTTATATATGATTGCTACGAACTTAATGATGATCCCACAATAATAATACCTTTAGCAAACAAATATATGATACAAATTTGGAATTGATATATATACTAATAACTAATGTCATTATTTAAGTGTAAAATATTAGTCAGCGGTTAATTAAATAAAATCAGTATTAATTATTCGGATTAACGTTTATAACATGGATTATTTCCATACTGTCTCATAATAGTCAAAGATAGATTAAATACGTAATCATGAATTTCTACAATATTCTCTCTATTACATATATTTCCGACTTTATCTTATCTCAAGACCTTATCCTGAAAACCACTGCATGGGACCCAATACCATATACCTTGGGACCCAGAGTAACGATTCATGACATTTTACTGTAAACAAATTCACCGCTTGTACAATATCCAGAGACATATATAATATTAATAAAACTATCGCGGTCTAGATAAGTCATGTTTATTTTAGTAGCTGTTACGCCGAACTTTACGTAGTGACAAGAAAAGTGAAGGGTGAGCGAGCTCTAAGGATACCACAAAGCACATACTACAAACTAGTAGAAGCTCCAAGTCATCTTAGTTAACACTTCGAAAAACTATTATTGTTCTTAAATATTTATCGTTTAATTAGATGTGGAAACACAATTGTATTGTATTGAACTACTAAATATGATATAATACGCATATTCTACTTTACATGTACGTGTATAGATATGTAGATTAAATGTATAGTTATTCAATTAGTTCCACCAATTAGGATTCTGTTTCGACTGATTGGCTCGTGCATTCACCACAAAGCCCGGTAAAGCGGTGTATAGGCCCTAATTAACAATCAGCATTGGTTACGAATGATGATGCATCACTCTCCTCTTACCTGTAATTCGGCTTCATTCAATTAATGACAGAACGTTGAATTCAAATTTAAAATTATGTATCCGTAATTAAAAACATATATTTTTAATATGAATAACATAACAATAGACTAGACTGTAATCGAATAGAACCCTTTTAATTTACATTAAAACATCGTAATGTCTCGAAAATGTTATAATAATTCGATTCCAGCCAAGACAGTATCTCAGTTAAACTGTTAAACATAACCACTTTAGCGACTTCTTTTTTGTCAACTTAAATACAAACTCTGAAAGTTCATGACTCGATATTATTTCACAATATGAAAATATCCACACCAACGAAATACGACTCACACGTATGGAGGTCTGATAAAAACGAATGTTTATTATTTTACATTATTTTAGGTGATCTTTCTCCTAAGTGAGACCACATAAGAGATCAAATGCCGTAATCAAATAATATTATAAGAATGTAAATATAAGGTGTCTGTGCTTTTTAGATTTTTATAACAAAAAAAAAATGTTGCAGATGTCTAAGAATAAGTAATAAAATAAATTTCCATCATTTTTAGAAATGTTTGTATGTTTGTTTAGACATGCTTTACTGTAAAAAATGCGTTCATGATAAAACCTCTACGAGAAAATCATAAAAACTATCTTCGATTAACATTTAATTTTTCTTTCATGGAAATCGGTTCGGTCTATCAAAACTAATTGTAATTTTATTGACGACACAATTTAAGTAGTAGAGAAAAGTAGATCAGGAAATGGACTTAATACATACAGATGACTTTATTACTCAGTTTCTTTACATAAGGTTGCAAGTGGACGAGGTCGCGGGCACAGCTAGTTTATTCATATAGATATGATGTAATGTAATTACATAATGTTTATGATAGATGATATAATTCTCTTGAGGGTAACGTTGACTAATATTATATATTTATTTCTTAAAACATTAATGCTTTAACAAAAGTTTCCAGAGAGAAGAAATTGATTTAAGTCTGTATCACACAATTATGTCGAGCTTGGTAAAAAAAACAATGATATGCATTTTTCTAAATATTTTACAAATATATCTGCTACTTTGAGATACTATAAACACCCAGAGGCGTATTCTAGTAAATAAACATACGAAAGTCATAGTTTTCTATGCTTTTTTAACTTTCAAAATCTTTATCCTTCCAATCAGCACCGCATTTTTATAAAATCAATGTAGAATATTCAAGGTTTTATATAGTGAAATGGCAAATGAAATTCAGTGAATAGCTTTTTCGTAGTCAAAAATATCTTGAACTATTACAGAATAACGGATTGGATCTTGTCCTCTATTTATAGTGAACACTGTAAATACTTTTTACTTTTACTCAAGTTTATTATTACATTTTTAATATATATAGATAATCAGATGTCACGTTGTATTTTTCGTTAACTGACTCACTTGCGGCTATTCGGAGATCGACTCGCGTGACGCTCTGCACTTCCCGAATTGTGTATTTACAAAGTGTCTCAAGATGTGGGCGGCTCGTAATATGACGTGGGAATCGATTTAGTAATCGAGTAGTACGCAAACACTTAACATTTATATTCTCTTCACATTCTTATTAGGCTTTACAATATTATGTTTTATTTTAAATTTTAAATGATTGTTTTTACTCTTTTCCAATCTTAACTAGTCGAAATACAATAGAAAAGTAGTCTCACTTCTTCTAGTTTTAGACTGACTAACATTATATCCTGCAAAATTCATTTCTTTATCTTTAACGTTGACTCGAAGTCTAATTTTTAGTTAAAAGTACTTAAAATCTTAATACATAAACCTTAATTATGTGATCAAATTGGAAACAGGGGGTCCACTTGATCTAATCTTACCCTGTAGTATTATGAATAATATTGTTAGTATTCCATATTCTTAAATAGACTTTAGACTAGTTAGATTTAAAGTTTAATATTGTGGAAAAGATTATAAAAGTCTCCAATATTGATAATTACAGTTCACAAGTACAGTCATATTAAATAAAGAACAATTACTTCATGAAAACCACTATTATCCCCGAGAGGTCTGCGCCAACTATTCTATTATGTAATATAAAGTGGGTAATACTCAACCAATAAGCGATTCTATCGTGGGAAATCATTTATTGTAGAGAGCTCGACATAAAGTACATATTTTTTCTTTTCATTTGTATGTTTTTCTGTCTAGAATATAGTAAAAAATGCATAAGTACTTAAGATGAAAATCGAGTGGCTCAGGTAAGAAGCTGAATAATTATAACAAAATCTTCGACAGGTATCTGCCAAACCCATTTTATTTCTAATGTTTATTATTGCACATTCATCATTTTCCCCCCGATTTCGAGTTACCTTTGTCTCGTCATCAGCTGCAGATATCCGACGTAATGGATCAATCTTAATGTAACAGGTAGTTTGTCGACCGTAGCACATTCCTGTCTAATTTTAAAATTAAGTAACGAATTAAGGTTTACATACTTTTAAAAACACACTAGATATAATCATTAATACAAAAACTCTCATCAAATATCTATGAAATTATCTGTGTCTCTTGGGCTGTTATTAATAGGTTTGTAATCGAGCTATTTTAATTTTAGACTAGCCATCTTCCACGCCTAAGTTTTGACATTATTCCTCGGGGACAGTACTTGTATGGATATAATTTATATGTTCTATATCTCTCTCTGTACTCCTGACAATGTGTATGTATATTTTCAAGAAAATCGATTGAGTAACTACAACGTAGGAGCGTAACAAATATACTCACATTCGGAAATATAACTCTAGTTAGGATTATTAGTTTATATAGCTTTGGATTAATTATAGACTGGCATCAGTTTTATATGTTTCCGAGGCACAGTTAACGCGAAGTTACATGTATTATTTTGTACGTCAGAGCCACGTATCGGTTGTGTAAACTCGAACAAATCAAAACCCTGTAATGAAGAGAAAACGATTTTCTCTACGGCTACATTTCGGTTTTCATTTAACTAAAAATATTTCAAAGGCTATCTTGATTGATTTGTTGATTAATTGATTGAATAAATTAGAATCTAATTGCCCGAAAAACAGAATTAAGCTTCCGTCGATGACATTTCAATTTATAAACTAGTTATTATATTGATTCTACCACTCGCCTTGCACACTCCACAGTTCCACAGTTGGCATTGACAAATCATTATATAGTAGCTTAAGTCTACTATCTATTTAAACTCTGTGTGAATTTTATATTATTGGTGAAATCAATTATCACTGAATTAAAATATCTCTGAATCTTGTAAACCTGTAAATTCTAAACTTAGTATGGTAGCATCCCAGCCTGTATACCATTACTAAATCTCAGGTGTAATTATGGTCAAACGTTATACAATAAAGCAATATATAGAGCAAATGTTCCGAATTGGAAGCTATTCTGTGAGTAATCTCCATTGTTGTTATTATATTGTAACGTGTATAATTCGGTGAAGCTATAAAGTTCGGTGAAGCTGTATTAGTTCGGTGAAGCTGTAAAGACCTTTCCAGTTGTCATTTCGAAAAAAATATATATATATTGTAACGCAGATTTGAGCAACCTTTTTTCATTATACCAGCACTGAAGTCGAAATTAGAGCATCTTTTTTAAGTTTAAATATTATTGTTTTTTTTTTTTTTTTTTGTTCAAACGTGTATAAATGTTGTAGATTATACAGATAAACATCTTGAATGGAGACAAATAAGGTTTCGATTCGTCGATTGCACGAAAAACTATTTCCAATTTACCTCATAACTATAAAAGTTCATCAGAAAAAAAAGGAAATCCGTTGATAAATTAGACGAAAAAGATACGGAATTGTTTTATCTTCGCCTATTTATATGCAGATTTAGAATCCTTATTAAGGCACACCAAAGGACTACAATAGTATATGAGCAACAAGAGCCCTAATCTCATGAATATTATTTTTATTTATTTTATAGATTTTAACGTACAACAAGTCACCTAGTGATCGCAATTCGATCTTATTTCTGATTTTTACATTCAATAAAACCAAATAAAATAATAATTATTCCAGTAGTTTCATAAATTTACAATAGATAAATTATTTATCAACTAATTATCGATGTATGTTATGATTTTACATATTATATTTTTTTTAATTATCCCCCAGTTTGACCAGGTAATTTCAAAAGGCATATAAGATATGGAACGTAAGTCACGTTAAAATATTGAATGTAGGATGAATAAAGATAATTGGATTGTAATAGTAAAATGCAGGATGGCGAAACGTCTTTTTATATACACATGTGTATATGTTGTGTCATTCGAGCAGTTGTGTGTGTAATGTATATTTTAATTAATTTCATATGTTTTTAACGCTTTTTATATACAAAATTGTGTGCAATTTTCCACCATATAAACTTTAACTATGCCAAATTTCACGTTCATCCGTTCATGCAATTCGTTTAAAAAGGGGTGAAAAGTTTTCGCTCCACGTATTAATAAATGACCACGATCTGATCTGATGTAAAATGGTAATATGGTCTAAACACGCCTAGACGGGGAATCACACTCCAGTGCAGCTGTCAGTGTAATACACCTGTAAATTCTTGACGATTGGTTTTTCAACCTGAAGAACGTAGCTACTAGAAGACATACAGGTTTAGAAAAAATGTCATGTTATGGTTTTATCACGCTGTTTTCTTATACCGTAAGCTCACTCACAGGGATACGAAACAGCGCTAAAATACTAAAATTGATTTTTTTTACATCATAGCACGCAAACGAACAAGTGGGTCACTTGATGTTACGTGATCACCACTGTCCATAAACATCAGCAACACCAGAGGAGTCGTCGTCAACCACGAGTGCCAGCCTGTGTTGGTGGAGAAGGGGGGAGAAGGAAGGTGAAGAGAGGGATGGGAGAGGGGGAGATGGGCCTCCAGCGCTCTCACTTACCGAACGAAACGCAACAATGCAAGCACTGTTACTTAACGCCGGTTTTCTGTGAGAGGGTGGTACTAGCGACCAAGCCGACCCATTCATGCTGAAACCAGTTATAGCTTCAGCGTGGCTCTACCATCTACCAAGTAGAAGTAGAAAATCATTGTCCATTGTTGTTATATAATGTCTGATGTTACTGGTACCTATGGACGGTGGTGATCACTTAACATCAGGTGACCCACCTATTTGTTTGCCTCCTATGGTATAAAAAAATGTGATTGCGTTGATGATCTTGGTACGACTAAAAAAATACGTTGCTGTTACTGGGTACATCCACTCGACACTCAAAAATTACAAAACAGCCAATATTATACAAAAAAGTGCGAAATTACGAGGCAATCCCAAAAACTGACTGGCGTTCCGTACGGAATTAACGAATGTGTGGTGCGATTCGTATAAAATCTATGAAAGAGATGCATTCGATACAGTTTTTTTCGTGCGGGATTCCGAACGCACAGGCTTACCATACGGAATTCCGGGTGGGACAAAACTACGAACGGAATACTGCTGTATGTATGTGATAGGTCCATAGAATTGTATGGATTTACTGAGTTCGAAATCCCGTTGCGGTATATCGAATCGAGATTCCGTGATCGAATTTCGTATGTATGTGGCCGCCTTTAGCTAACATAATTGTATGTTTACATCAAAAAACATTACCTATTCACTAATATAAAGTTGACATATTTTATTTATTTGGAAACTATTTCAGGAATTATTTTACATTTTCAGGAACCTATTTACCACTGAGAGACCAACTGTGACAATAGCGAACTAATTTAATCCGCTACCCAGCGTAGCATACCAAAAGCTACGCTGACCGAACACTACACAGAAATGTCGAGTATATAACATTATTACCACAAAGCGAGTGGAGTTTATCATATTGTCTCTTCATGTTTAATATAGTAACATATTTGTATGCATTTGAGGAAGAATGGGAAAGATGAGTTAGAAGTATTGTGTAATTAGTTTTATAACATAATATTTCAAAGATACCCATATAAATTTTTGTACACTTGTCTCACATATGAAAACACTCATTAAAATCAATCTGTCTTATTTATAGAAAAAGTTGTTAAAATTTAAATAGTTAAATACGAAATTAAATCCAAATTCTCACACATGAAAATACTCATTAAAATCAATCTGTTGTCTTTATAGAAAAAGTTGTTAAAATTTAAATAGTTAAATACGAAATTAAATCCAAAATTTGTGAAAAATGCTTAAACTTCTTATTATTACACTTATCTCACACATGAAAATACTCATTAAAATCAATCTGTTATCTTTATAGAAAAAGTTGTAAAAATTAAAATAGTTAAATACGAAATTAAATCCAAAGTTTGTGAAAAATGCTTATAACTTCTTATTATTACACTTATCTCACACATTAAAATACTCATTAAAATCAATCCGTTGTCTTTATAGAAAAAGTTGTTAAAATTTATATAGTTAAATACGAAATTAAATCCAAAGTTTGTGAAAATGCTTATTTACATCTTATTTTTACACTTATCTCACATATGAAAATACTCATTAAAATCAATCTGTCGTCTTTATAGAAAAAGTTGTTAAAATTTAAATAGTTTAAATACGAAATTAAATCCAAAGTTTGTGGAAAATGCTTATAACTTCTTATATTATCTTTTTTCTGATATCTATTCTGTTTTAATTATCTGTTGTAATTACTGCAAGAACATTGAACAGGGAAGTGGAACAAAATAGATAGGGCGAAAATAAGCTCTGTATTTAAATACCAATTTCATACCAATTTCCTTGTCGATCGGACGAACGATACTGAAGTTGACGGTTTGCTGCAACATTTAATAGTGAATTATAATGAATAACATAAAACGTTCTTCAAACCACAGCGTTGGAGTATATACTCGTAGATCTCAGATACAATAATTTATTTACATATACAGATACATTACAGATACAATAATTTATTTATTGTTATATGAAATAAAATATGTATATTTTTAATAACCTTCCCTTCAATAACGCTTATGCGGCTGAATGGACTGTAATAAAATTTATTATATAACTACGTATCATGGATTACGGCAAAGTATACTTTTTCTATTCCCTTTTTAACCGTTCAACGAAACGGGCAAACAACCAATAGTTAAGTATACTTTTTTATACAGAAAGCTTTCGCAGGGATATTGAAGTCATTACAAACTATAGCTTACGCGTAACAATTACAGGCATCGATAACTTCAGAACTCGACGTCTGCATTGTCGTGTTAATTCATATCGTTTGCTGTTTAACTTTTACGAAACATTAGCTTTCGCTTGAATAATTTCCATATAGTTGGCTTGTTAACATTTAATGATCAAATGCATTGAAGTGTATCAAATAGGAAGGAGATATTTCTGAATTTTTTTTCACATTTTACAGTTATATTAAATTGTACTATGTAAATCATATTATTAGTTACAAAGCAACCTAAAGCATAAAATATAGGTGCCAAACCACAAAATATACGTTGAGGATTGGATCAAACAGTGATCTTAAAGAGATATAACGTCTTCACGGTTTCTCTAGACGTCTGTTTTTTCACAAATTTAAGTCGAACTGAGTTTGGTTATAGAGACCCACGACAAAGTTGGGAAGTAAAGCACTACCTATTGTATTAAAAATGTCGAAGGACTGGATCACACTTGACCTCAATTACCTCTAATAGAGAGTCACGATGAGAGTACATTTAGAATTCTCTTGCGTTACAAATATTTACTTACTAGCTTCTGCTCACGACTTTGTCCACGTGGAATAATGACTTTGGGCTAACTAACACGCAGCAGATGCTCTCAGATGAAAAAAATATCGATTTTAAAACATTCTTCATTGGTACTTCGCTTCTATTGTTCTTAGCGTAATGATATATAGCCTTCTTCGATAAATGAACTATCTAACACTGAAATAATTTTTCAAATAGGAGCGAAACTTTACATATTTCCATGTAAACTTTCATCCCCTATTTCCTATTGTTATTTTAAACCCTTGTAAGTAAAATGTTTACAAACTTTGAATGTCATATTTATTTATATCGAATCAAGAATCTAAAAACTAAGTTCCAAGCTTTTAGCTCTAAAAATAACGATATGTCCATACCACGTTTCATCACCCCTTTCAACCCCTTATAACACTTATTTCGCATTAAAAATATGTCTTTTCTCACGCTCTAGATTATCTGTGTACCAAATTTAGTTTAAATAGGCTCAGTAATTTTAGCATGAAAGCGCGACAGACAGACACACTAAGTTACTTTCGTATTTATAATATTAGTAAGGAATCTTCACACTTTAGATCAGTTTCCCCGATATATAATAAATTTATCTCAAATAAATACATATTATAAAACAAAGTCCTCTGCCAAGTCTGCCCGTCTGTCTGTTAGCGCTAAGTCCGAAAGCTACAGAAGCAATTTTCATGGGGCTTTCACAAGTATAAAAAGTGATTCATGAGGAAGGATAAGGTTCATCCTAAACCAGGTTTTGGATACCCAGGTACCCAGGTTTTGAATGACACAGAAATGCATATGCTTACCTTCTTTTCTTTCGTGCTTAACTCGCGTCGTCATTCGAATCAGAATATCTTTAGATTGCGGAACTCGATTGTAAAGAAACAAAGACTAACTATTACTCGAGGATATGCTTTATGATTTTGTTGACGGTTTATCACAAACATTATACGTTAGTAGTGAGCAGTGCATTTATAAACAAACAAACATGTCACATATTATTAGTCAATTGCAATTATTTTTCACAATACGCCGAAAAGTATAAACTCGTTAAAGTTATGGTATTATCATATTTTTAGCCACTTGAACTTTCATATTTTAATGTCGGGTACTTATACTGTAAACCGCCCATATAAGAGGCGGCGCTTGTTGTATTAGAACGTTCTTTCGGTGGCCGTCGTATTGTGCAATAGCTCTATCCGAACTCTTGTCGGTTATTTAAAATCAATAATCTTTTTTTTTTGTTTTCAAATTTTTTTTTTGTTTTTCAATTGAAAATTCCTAACAATATGTATAGATAAATATAAGATATATCAGCCTCACCCGGTTTTTTATTATTTGTTGTTATAAATAATTCAGTTATAGAAAAGTGGGCCTTCTGTAAATATTCTCATGTTCAAATAGGTGTCTACCCTATATAAATTCTCATGACGATAGTTTTAACGTTAGTGAAGTTGATGTTCTGCAGCGTCCCTCTAGATGGATACCTATCTAATAAAAATCCTTTGGTGTTCCATCTTTATGGCATTGCAATAATTCTATTGTCCAGTACGTGAAACTATTGCTAATTATATATCCACATTTTTGCCTTAATCTGGTTCCTCATTCACACTTAAAACATGATATTATATAACCAGCCAAAGCTGGGTTTGCAGCCAAGGCCTCGTCTCCACCGGACGATACAATTCTCTTAATACATCAATTAATTAGAACTTACGAATCGATCATCACTGTATGATTGCTGAAACGACAATTACGTAAATAAACCGATTGACCTTGTAACAGTTTAGACCACCGTGGCCTGTCCTACGTAAAAACGGTGACATGCAGTAAATTACTTCTTTACTAATTTTCATTTCTTAATCATGGTAGATAGATGCATCTTACTATTTTTACTTTAAAATACTTAAATAGTTATGTTAAACTTATTCCTACCACCAAATTTTACAACTAACAGATAGGTATATTTATAAACATTGAATTATTTCAAAGAGATACAAGACAGGATTATCACGTAATTTCCTGTTACAGAAAACTTCTACAGTGGCTGTATAATTATATACTACACTATAAAAGTTTATTGTAAATACCTACTTATTTTTAAAATTATTATATATCATCATCATTATCATAAGACCTAAAACTGATATTCAAACTTATATAAAGTGTGTAAACGAGTGAACTAGATGATAGGTTATAAAAATATTTTTCAATATGACCGCAACCTCAATACACCAATTTTTCATACAACATACGTGACCACTACAAGTTATTTTGAATAATTGCACCATTAACCCCATGGCAATTGATGCCGGAGTTCCTCAGGGGACAGTACTGTCTACGACATTGTTTATGTTATTTATTAAGGACCTGCTGAAGCCCTGCAATTTTAAGTACAATGTTATTTATTAAGGACCTGCTGAAGCCCTGCAATTTTAAGTACAGTTACAGACAGTTATGTATTGGTCCTGGAAGATAATTTATATCTTCCTAAATATTATTGATTTTTAACCCAAATAATAAACCTCTGTAATCATTGTATATACTTAATTAAAAAGAAAACTGTTTACTTTCCTTAATAACATTAAAGCTCGTTAATAACTAGGAACCAAAATAAGAAAATCGATTCTCAAACATAGGACAAAAATGTACTGAGCTGAGTTGTCTTCACCCTTATTTATATACAAATTGAGAACATATAAAATAGAAAACAAAAACTTCGCTATAGCGGAAAATATTATTAGCCTTCTTCTAGACGCGAGGTATATAAGCTCAGTGGAGAAATGTAGGTATTAATTAAGTTGAAAGAAAATATAAACGAATAGACTATAATTAATTTCGTTGGAGGTTTGATGCAAAATAGAAGAGAAATGAAAAGGAATTATAGGTGTGAAATAGTTCACATAAGCTCGTAGAGGTGCGAGCGGTATGCTTGAGTTCATGAAAATTTTAAGCAAACATAAAAGTTCTAAAAGACTAGTAGTATAGTATAGTAGTAATAATATAAGTATCATAGTATCATATTAGAAATGTAAGGTAGTCTGACGAACGCGTTTATTGATCTTCTAAAAGTCCGTGTTTATTATTTTTGAATGCTCCTTTTGAAGTCGTTTATGACTAAAACCGCCTAAATATATCGAAGAAATGTATCCATGGTTTATTTTAATACTTAATATCTTAGATGAATATAATTGATGAATGAAGAGTTCAAGTATTTTATCCAATATATTATGTACCAGAGGAACTTGTATAAAATATTGACAGATATTATTAGTATATTATTCGTGATTTATATGAAACTAATTTAATGTCATAACCTGAACAATTATTCCTGTATGTATACTAGTTTACAGTTTACATACCAGTTAATATCATGAAAATGGTTCTACAAAGTTTGTACCAATTATTAACATTTTACTATATTATTGACAAAATCCATAATAGAATATTGATGGTATTTGCATGACTCATTGCAAAAATATTACCTACCACTAATGTCACAACATCTGGTCGCCTTATATTGCTCAGCATATTAGCCAACGTCAACGTTTTAAATTTCGTTCAAAAAGTACTTATGTAGAGTAATTGGAACCAGCCGAAGCTCACAGTTTTAAATAAGTTTAGGAATAGACTGTCATTTGTAAAAAAATGTCCTGCATAATAGGAACAATCAATTCATTCGTGAAAGATGTAGAAATATCGTAGTGAATTTTCAGTTGAAGCACTATCAAAGAAAAATCGTATAAACGGAGCTTTGAAGTATTATGAAATTCAATGGCTCTGGATTAAATGCTTGAAAACATCTGCGTACCACTCTACAATTCTATTGTAGTTATTGATTAGGAAAAAACTATATTTCTAAAAGGTAGTCTTATATTTATCTCAACAGCTAAATCCATGTTGTAATAATTATATTATAAAAAAATATACGGCACATTTTATAAAGCACTCAACGGACTCTTTCTTAATACCTAATTACAATTTAGAATAAAGTTTGTTTGTACGTGGGTCGTACTTCGTATAACCTTTTGTAAATGTAAAATTATTAGGTATATTAAATAGACGGAACATGAAGGTTCGCCAAAGGGTCAATGCCAATGATTTTAACCAAGAACACTGACCAATCTAATAAAGAGTAAATTTTTAGTAGATATTAGTTTTCCAATGTGGCGTCATGTGAGTATTTAAAGTTTTAAACGATATAGAACAATCTTTCGGTATTTTGATACTTACAGTTCATTAAAGACTACTACAAGCTACAGCTTTTTTATTAACGTTGAATATAAAATCTGTGATCTCTGCTAAGATATTCATTAAAATGATATGCTTTAAAAGGCAGTCTTGATGTACATTGAGTGTCCAACGTAACGAAAATATTTAATTGCATAGATTCACCATCGCGGATTTTTTGTAGGCACATATCAAATATTGTATGTGGGCATTTTCTTAGTAGTATCTTATTTTGCCATAACTTCTAATTTATAGTCGCCGATTTCAATGTAAGCATTCGAAAAATCCATGTTATTTAGACTCCATTACAATACGTAAGCTTTTCTCTACTTTATATAAACACTAGCGGGCCCGACAGACGTTTTCCCGCCCTGGTAATATAAAAAATCTTTACAAATTATATGCCTAAACCTTCTTCATGAATCACATTATCTATCGGTAAAAACCGCATGAAAACCCGTTTAGTAGTTTTTGGGTTTATCGCAAACAGATAGACAGACAGATTTGGCAAAGGATTTTGTTTTATAATATGTAATGGTAATATAGATGCATTATAAATATAAATATTCCGGAAGAAATAAATTCACAAAGTAGCATCAACCATATCAAAATCCGTTATGTAGTTTATAAATTTGGATAACACACGAAAAAAACATGATACGAGATTTAATTTCTTAATATTTGTAGGTAAGCATATGATTGTTCGTTTATATATGATTACTGAAGTTATGTTTTAGTTTTCTCATGTGGTGCATACGTTGAAAAAAATCATTGTAATACATAAAGACGTAGGTCCGAATGAAAAACATTCCAGACGTTGCAACGAATCAACTTCCTGCGCCGAGGACTCGATATATATACGGCCCGGTTCACCTAGCGAGGATTTTATTGTCCAGCGGAATTTATCAGCTACGTGGAAAATTTCATTTCAGTGCTGCTTGAAGACCGCTTATGTTTTTTAAATAACCTATAGTTTATATCCTACGTGCATTTTTGCGCTATATGATTATCCAAATCATTCAATGTGACAGGATTGTTCTAAAAAGTTTCTATTGCATTTAGCTTTTGGTTAAATGAATAAGAATTATAGTCTATTGTGTAAATTAATATTTGATAATAATTATGATGATCATATGCAATATATAATAATAAATTTTGTGTATTTATAAAACAGATTAATCTTATAAAGCTTTGACGAGCATCTGTGAATCTTTAAATTTATTGTTAACTTTATAACATAAAACGCACATTGAAAACTTTACTATCAAGTTGCATCAGCATTTACACAAATCACACATGTCACGTCATAGACATTATTCAATTTGATACAAGAACCACATCACACCACGAAACCATGTTCACACTCGTAGAATTCTAAATATGTATCACTTCCTTTGTTGTTGTTATAAAACTAGACTGAACATATACCTAGTTACTTTTAACATAGCTTTTATTGTAATAGGCGTTTACTTGATTGAAAAATTTTGATAGTCAAAAAGTTTACAAGAAAATGCGTTACCTACGAACATTGACGTCAAAGAGGTAAAACTTTAAATGCAATAGAAAACTAAAACACATATAAGCCAATCGTTTTTATATTATTGTTACATATTAAAAGCATAATTCTATCCATCGGGTCTTAGAAATTATTTATATACTAACGGTCAAATAAGCTTATAGTTCATTTACTCAAAAACTGAGATCAGAGAATCGCAAACTAAAGAGTCGACAACAGTAAATTACAAAAATAAACTCGTCAAGATTTCATGCCTCACTACTTTTTTTTCACACTGACTACGCTATTGACCTAGCAAGGTCTTAACAGCTTCACCGAACTACTGTTGTGCATACACGCCTCAACAACCCCTCCATTTATTTTTTATCGGAAAATATGCCTCACTGCCATAAACTACCACTCATGGGATACATATCAATTTTGGAAGACCATGATTATTAGGTTATT
This sequence comes from Antheraea mylitta, assembly GCA_014332785.1. Taxonomy (NCBI): domain Eukaryota; kingdom Metazoa; phylum Arthropoda; class Insecta; order Lepidoptera; family Saturniidae; genus Antheraea; species Antheraea mylitta. The sequence continues at coordinate 10,573,261 of JACEII010000031.1, read as the reverse complement.
TTTTCTCACTAAAAATAATAATCTAATACATAATAACGAATACTCACTACTATATTTAATAATATCGTATAAAGATAGCTAGTAACATAATTTACGTATGAATAAGTGTAAGCCAAGGTAATTTCATAGTCTGTTGGACGCCTTGAGATTTACCACAATATGCTTTGCAAGATCATTCAAAGATAGTTACAAAAGATCATTCAAAAGTTTGTACAGATTAGTTATCGCAAGGACAAATGTAGCAGTTAACAACTTAAAAGCGATTAAGATATTGTTACAATGTATATGCCCGGTTAAACTATGTATAATGTAGAGGGAAATCAGTCTAAATAATACAAATTTGTAATATTCGCCAATTTATGTAGGTGTATATCTACGCTGAGGGTAGTTCCGCATACAAGCTCGCTAAACCCGATGACGACTGGCGCGGTTTCCGCGCTTAGCGTAACTTATTAGGGAGAATGTGCAGGTACGCGAACGCAATATGCAGGACCGCAGCATAACTCGTTGCGACATCAGCTTGCTAGTATGATTTCTGATCAATGTCATGTATACAATGTGAAATATGCATATTCGAATATGTGTTTTGAAATCCAATAGTTGCGCTTCGGTAAATTGATCACATGTTTACATTTTAGTGAGCACAAATGTGACGTAAAATAACCAATATTAATTAGAGATATACGAGATGAGTTTTAAAATATGATCACAGTCAATCAAGATTCTAGATTTTTGAATACCTCAAACTCCAATCTATTAACCGTTCTCGGTATAAAACTCTAACAAAACATAAACCCTACAACACATTAACCAAAATTTTAAATAAACAAAATTGTGATCTACGATAGACGTGTATTTATGAAAAGAATAGTTATTAATCATTATTAAGCTATTGCATAGCTTCTATCGCGAGCCTTGAGCGTGGAGACCGAATACAAAAATTCCTTAACGAAAAAACCTACCACCCCCCACTCTGCCTACCATGTAGCTCGGCCGAGCGTTCGCTTAACGTATATATGGTATGACTGTACAAAACTCGCACGGATCGAGATTTTTTTTCAAAATGACTACGCTATTGACCCAGCACGGTCTTAACAGCTTCACCGGACTACTAAGGCGAGCGCTTAAGGCACTCAGCCGATTTTATTTTGGCAATCAGCTCAAAGGTGCAAGGCACACCTCGGCTTGGCTGTTGCCTGTTGCATGCAAAATCGCGACCTATCTTAGCTAACTTAGCTAATTCATATATGTATGAGTTGTTGAAACGTATATGTGTACCAAGCATACACGCCTCAACAACTCCTCCAAATATTTATTATCGGAAAATTGAGAGTTTTTCAGTTCGATAAGGGGAAAAAAAAATACGTGTGGTACTCGGGGACTGCCGCGGTAAAGCTATTGCATAGAATTTTTATTAACTTATGCAATTATAACTATTTATTTATTTTATTTATGCAGTATTTTTTTTACTTTGTTTTTTTTTCTTTGATATTAATTCAAGTTACACTTTTTGAGCCGGGTGACCGATAAGAAAACATTTTTTTTTCTTTTATTAAATAAATGAGAAGTTAATATTGTTCAAAATATTTTTATTATCTTACAATACAGGTAGGTTATTCAGGAAAACACTTTGTACACAAATTATACGAGTACAGATATTCACTGTTGTACATAGATGATAAATACCTATACACCAGTATACTTTCTCACAAACAGCTGATTACGTATTCGTCCGGTTTCGGAGCAGCTCGTCTCGATCCGCACACTATTTGTTCGTGTTTTCTTGGTAATGTCTTTGTTCGAGGCCACCCGGGTGGACGCAGAGATTTTGCTATCGCGATACAGTACACACCACATCGATTTTACACATACATAGACATGCACCTTACACACCTGGTGGAAGGGTTTACTTTTTTCCCTTATCGAACTGAATCGAGTAGGTTTAGTTTGTCTCTTTCCGAATTACATGTTGTGTTTTTGTATCATGCAATTTTAATTGCATGATCCTTTATTTTTTTCGAAATGTCTACGCTATTGACCCAGCAAGGTCTTAACAGCTTCACCGGACTACATTGCGTGATCCAAAAATGGATACATGTATAACTTAGCATAGTTTAGCTAGGACAGATCGGGATTTTTCTAGGTAACGGCCAAGCCAAGGTGTGCCGAGCACCCTTGAGCTAGTTACCAAAATAAAATCGGCCGAGTGCCTTAAGCGCTCGCCTTAGTAGTCCGGTGAAGCTGTAAAGGCCAAAGAATTAAGGCCAATAGCGTAGTCAGTTCGGGAAAAAAAAAAAGTTCGAATAGTTATCAAATCCAAGTGAAGAACTACTGTGCTTTTACGTAACAAAGCGAAACTTAATCACGCAATTCAGGTAGTATAAAACGAATACTAATATCTTTGTATTCACTGAAACCTTCAACATCTTACATACTTATTGGCATGTTTCAAGTAAAAAATATAAGATATATGATTGTTTCTGTACTAAAACGAAGATGACTATGATATAATTACAGCTAAAATGATAACAGTCACTCATTTATGTTTACCGTTCCCTTTATTTTGGATATCTCACAGTATAAGATACATTTTGAGAAGGCGGGCTACAAACAATTATGAGGACCACCGAATGTAATAAGTATTGTATGTAATGTATATATTATTACTAATACTTATCTAATCTTCTATATAAATAAAAATGGATCACAAAACTCGAACACGACTGGTCCCATTCGAGTAATTTATTATTTGATTTATTCCTTGAACTCGTAGTAAGGTTTTTATGAAGAGAAACATTGAAAAAATTACACAGAGAAACCTACAAAACAATTTTCTTTTTCTGTAATTGTGAACGGAACTTCAAATTGCTATTAGCAACTTGAACACATCCATAATGACGATGCTTTTTTTATTTTTGAGTTGACGGCATGTAATTCTATTATTTTACTGTAGTTTAATTTAAAAATGTCGCTTTCTCAGTTTGTATTCCGGAAGAGCAAATAGTATTTGTGGAGTAGCATAGCTAAATGTTTCGTATGTTAGTATGTATCCACAAAAAATGTAGGCTAAGAAAAAAAACATATTAAGGCGAAACGAAGTTCACGGGGGCAACTACTATACTATATATATGCATATACAAAATATGACGTTTAGAATAAGTAGTCAAAAGCCAACTTCATGTCCTTCAAAACTGCGTTCGCGTGGAATAGTTACTTTGGACTAACCCTAACACGCAGCGGAAGCTCTCAAGAGGAAAAAAGCCCTGATTTTCAAACATTTTTCCTTGGTACTTCGCTGCTATTGATTTTAGCCTATAACGATTCTCGATAAATTATCTATATAACATTGTAGGAATTTTTCAAATCAGACCAGTAGTATCCTGAGATTACCCGCTACAACGTCAGAAACTTACAAAGTTTACCTCTTTATAATATCATTATAGTATAGATACTAACTTTGCCCGCGACTACGTCCGCGTGAAATTTCAATTATAAACACAGTGATTAATAAAATTATAGGATTGTACTGAGTGTTAGAACTCGACATCGATTATTTAGTTGACCTCGTCCTTTGTGAACGATTTTGTTATACGAGATAGAAGAGATCTAATTTGAAATAACCCTAAGCAACAGTACTATGTTTTCTGGATATATTATATATAAGAATATAGTGTATATTCTTTTTGATACCTTAAGGAGTGAAAGGGTATCAAAAAAGAAAAGTCCTGACCCGACATAACAATATATATATGAAATTTACTAGTCTATTTAAAAATACAACAAAACATGAAGTATCTAAAATTCTCATTTTTAAATTAAATTGTAAGTTAATAAATTATTGACTTAATTTTGTAATCAATAAATTATTAGCTGACAATTTATTAAAATAAAAACTGTATTAATTAAAGGGATAATCGATTAAGGTACACGTACTACGTGAAAATACGAATTTTAAATACGATTATATTTTGGAAGCCTATAACTTGACAAATAAACTTCCTATATATAAACATCGTGATGTTATTCATACCTACTAAAATATAATTAGGCTGAATATTATTAATCAATTCTATAATCCCACTTATTTTTCGCTATCCGCTTCACGTGGCATGCTCTTCCAACTATCATATGATTTTATATGATCAATACTTTTTATTAAACCGCGATGTCAATAACAGGTACTTTTTCTCTTTTAATTATTAAAAAAAGATATTTACATCACAAAGGTTTTCAAAATATTAAGCACATTTATAAAATATCATATATATTAATACGTGAAGCAAAAACTTTGTATCCCTTTTTAAGCCAACTGCGTAAACGGATGAACTTGAAATTTGGCATAGTTAAAGTTTATATAGCGGAGAAGTGCAGAAAGCTATTTATATTACACAATATGCATTAAGAGTACATTAAATTAATTAAAATATGCGTTACTCACACTACTGCTTGAATTTTACACAACATATACACACATGTAAATAAAAAAGACATTTTGACAGCCGTCAATAATAGACTTCAAAAAAATTGCGAAGGAGGTTGCTATGCTCGACTGTATTTTTGACTCTTACTTTCCAATTACCATTTTTCATCCTATATTCAACAATGATATTATACAATATAACTATTATTATGATATTTATAATACGAATTACGTTCCACACCTTACATGCTCTTTGAATTTAACTGGTCAAATTACAGCATAATTTTACAATAATATCATAATTTTAACACGAATGACGTAGCATACCTTATATGCCCGTCGAAATCAATTGGTCAAATTGTAGGTTAATTTTATAATAATATGTTATGTAAATTCATAATATATAATACACAAATAATTAATTAATAAACATTAATAATTTATTAATAAACAATTTCCCTTTGGTACATTTATGGAACCACTGAAATAATTATTATTTCTTTTTGGTTTTATTCGATTGCATAATTTCTAGTTAACAGGAGTGCTTTCACTTTCATGTTACTTGGCTTCATGTTGTCATTAGAGAAAAGCAATATTACCAAAGTCAAAGTCGATATTGTAAGGTTTATTATTTTTTATGGCGAACTCACTTCAAATGATGATTTAATGAAAAAATGAGCCAAATAATACTTTGTCTAATCAAAGTAAGGGTTTTGTTCATAACCAGAGGTAGCAACAAAAATAAATTTATTTTCAAAAGTTATTGGTAGTATTGAAATCATCTTTGTTTTGGATTCAGCACTTGATTCTGCTGTGTATCCATTACTTTTGCAATAGATATTATCACTATTTCTCATAATGAACCAAGTAACTTTAATTCAATATCACCCCGAAATACCACCCACTCATGGTGTCGTGTAAAATTAATTGAAAATTGTGTCATGGGTTGCAATAAATTTCTTTATTTTCGTAAAGTTATATTTACTTAGAATTTGAGAGCTTTACCACCTGGTTTTTGTTTCAAATTTACAATTAATTTCAATTCTCATTTACACAGTTTTTTTTTTAATGTTTATATAATTCAAGATTCATGGCAAATGGCAAATAACTGAGTATCCATGATGAAAACCTTCGAGTATAGAACATATAGCCTTTGACAAAAGAATCCTAATAAAGTTCAAAGTTTATAAAATCAATGAACTATGGTCGAATGTCGACCACTGGGGGCCCACTAGTATAAAATAAATATACAAATTATAACTACACTGAATAGATAGAAGAAAATGTAGTTTTTATTATTAAAAAAATATATATTATAAAGATTGATGTGTATAATTGCGTCATCTATTCAGCGGTATAACTCGAAATCGCAACAATCATTAAAAAGATAAAAAGTTGGTAAAACAAGGCTGATTCCTGATAAAATATCCTTATCGATCATTATCGAACGACCTAATTATAGTAAATTCATTTTATATTTTAACTACCAATTTATAATTTACAAATGTGATTTAACATGATTTCGCTTTGACTACATTTCGAAGGTTTTATCTTTACGATAATGTAATCGATTGATCGTTTTCGATAATTATACATTAGAGTAGAGTTTTGTTAACATGCCGTGACATATGTTTTAATGAATGTCGATGACATGCAGATTTATGATAAGTATTGTGGCGCTATCGTTATTATTAAAATGAAAACTTCTATAACCGCATTGAATGATTTTTAGTAGGAGAAACTTTTATGGGTTCGCAGTTACCCATAGAATAGCGACGCGTAATATAGCCACATTATACGTATAAGAGACAGTATGGAAACTACCTACACACACTCGTACCGACACACTCACACAAGCATGCGCATCGACGAGGTCCCTAAGCGGATTTCGTGGTGCTGTCCATAAAATCTCTTTCAAAACCTCTCGTCGATGGGCATGTTTAAGTGAGTGTGCCGTTTTTGAGCATTTGTTCGTAGTTTCCGTACTGTCTCTTCTACTTATACTGTGGTATAGCGGTCTGTGTATATGTAATATTGAGCTTGTGCAGCCCATCATTTGTTTGTTTAGCTAATAAAAATTATAAAAATGTATATAATTATTGCTGGGAGCGTCAATAAATGTGAAAACTTGACTAATTTTAATAATTTCAATTCACTGATGTCAGAAAACAACTGATTTTGAAAGTTCTAAACATAACAGAGTTATTGCGTTAACTTATAAATTAATACATTGTTATAAAATACATACGATGAAACTACTGGATAGATGTAGTCCGGTGAAGCTGTTAAGACCTTGCTAGATCAATAGCGTAGTCAGCTCGAAAAAAAAACATACGATGAAAAAATGAACTAGATTAAATTACTTGCCGGTTCTTCTTGATTACTGGGTTTATTCACCAAGACGGTGGTATTATCAACGTTTATAAGCATTTTCTTAGGGTCTGAATTAAATAAAGTATACCTATATTGATTTTGATCTTGTACATGTGTAATTGTAAGATAATGTGACAGAAATTAACATTATCTATCTTAGTAGCGATCTCGAGCGCCCGTCAAGCTTTTAATTTTTTGCTATCTCAAATGTATTATTAGCAGAATAATGATATAATAATTGTATAGTTATTTTATTTTTCTCCTTGCCCCTTTAACCCTCAGCCTTTTAATGGCTTTAGTGGCAGAACATTTTGTATGAATTTACTCACAGGTATCCGACACTATTTTTTGTAGAGTCTGATAAATGTTGTCCATTAATTTGCCAGTGTCGTATGGCCGATGAAAAACCGTGTCGGAATTCGATCGTATGCGAACTTTTATATCGTTCACCATATCGGATGGATATAACCTCTAAATATTGTATTATTTTCACTTGAACTATGTACCAAATGCCAATAGATTATGGAAGGATATAATAAAGACATAATAAAGAAATTAAGATACCTATGTTGGTTATTCTTCAATTCAGTAAATGTGGTTTAATAAATCGCCAAAATATTCTTACTTTCAAGATTTGTACAACAAATCAAAAAAGGTTTGTAAGCGATTTGTTAATATGTTGGCTGCCAACAATGAGATATCTCGTAGTTTGTGAACTTGCCCTGGAGGCTCACTATGAGTTACGAGCAGAGTCCTAGAATATAAGTGACAATAAAAATCGGTGGCTTCAGCAAAGAAAAAAACTCAGGTTTTGGCTTCCATTAATCTGTGTTTCAAATTTCAAATACAATTACTAAGATTCATATACCATTACGAGATTTTTTTTTTTTTTTTTTTATTGAAGCACGACAAAGTGACTGCACTATACCTGATGGTAAGCATAGTACAATCCAAGAACAGTGGCGACCACCGAGAGACAGATTATCCATCGCCGGTCGCCGCTGTCATGCCGGCCATAATGACGAAAGTCACCCGGTACTGGATATGCACAGGCTGATCCCGAAACGCGACGCGCAGAAGCGAGTCACTATGACGGGCTTTTTCGCCATATACATGGTGGTTGCGACCCAATCGGGCTGTAAAACCCTACCACCCCGCTTTCGCCATTGCCTCGTTCGTTATTCAGCAGGGTGCACCACGTGCAGGTGAGGTTGGCTTGGGTGTCTCAAGTCTTAAGATGTTACTCGACACCCCTTACACCCCAAATTTATTCGAAGTACCATGTTTTTATTCAAAAAAAATTTCCGAACGAACGAACGAAGTTCCTTTCCCTTTTTTGGAGACGTCTACAGTCAGTATAGTTTACATTATAAAATATCAATTGACAGAGTTAAATTGTAAATTAAACGATAAAATATATCTATGACATAAATAATGATAAATTAAACATTGAATGATCTGGAATAATCTACTTAATAAAAGTTGATACATCAATAGGTAATACCTGATTTGGTTTGCTACTGAAATGGAAATTTTATGTATGTATATAATAATACATACACTTCTCTCATTTTCTCTGTCAGGACACTTAACTTACTGCATATAAATTTTGCACATACATAATACGTAAATTTATAATTAATTAAATCAGAAATTAAATAATCATCTCTACCACTTACTTTATCATAACTATCCTCAACTTGTATTAAAACTTTTTTACAATCCATTGTGTTCAAGAAAAATATAAATATGAAAAAAAATTGAAAATCGCGTGGACGCGTCATCTGTCACTTGCCTGTAACTATTCGTCTAAGAGCTAGCAACGCTTTCGATAGTGAATTTCATTTAGCTAGTTTTTATATATCTCTATGTTCTTCCGAACAACCTGCGAGCTGGGTTACCTGGCTGTCGGTAAGCATTGCGTTTGTTTATACATATCGTACCTTTACAGACAAAAATATTGATTTTTAAATAACTTTATGATGATTGGTTTCACTAACTTTGAAAAACAATTAAAACATTGAATTATTATTGCCACACATTTTTGTTTTTTAGTAGGTGGTAGAGCCACGCAGAAGCTATTATTGGTTTCAGCATGAATGGGTCGGCTCGTCCGGGGTAGCACCACCCTCTCACAGAAAACCAACGTGAAGTAACAGTGCTTGCATTGTTGCGTTTCGTTCGGTCAGTGAGAGCGCCAAAGACCCATCTCCCCTCCCTCTCCTCTTCCTTTTTCTCCATTCCTCCAAACACAGGCTGGCAACGCACTTGCGACTCCTCTGGGATCGCTAGTGTCTATGAACGGCGGTGATCGCTTAACAACAGGTGACCCGCATGTTCGTTTGCCTCCTATATGATATAAAAAAAATTTAGACATAAATTAGAATAAATTGCATCTTCCAGACATTTATTCAGTTATTTACTAAATAGCAAGACCGATGTATTGCTATTGGCTGTGATAAATTAATGTTTCAATAACGTTTAAAAGTTATTGAAAATAATACCCGAAAATTTAACATTTAAAGATTTGATGCATATTAAAAAACACAACGTTAATCGGCTTCCAGGTCTCCTGAATCCTGATTGAAAGAGCATAAAGGAAGATATATTAAAGAATCAGTTTTTCTAAAATTCTAGTTCTTCCAACGTTGCTAGCTCTTGAACTAAGATGCCGCAAAAATTCTAGTTACATTAACTACAAATGTTTGTCTCTCGTTATTCTGGACAACTCCTTGCGTTTTATTCAACTAATTGATAATTTCGCATATAGACGTCAGTTCGTCATAGCAGCGACGGATACGTTGGTTCGAATCCCAAAAGTTGGCATTTTTGCTTTTTTTTTAACAAAAAAAGAATCATAATGTGATGGAGTGTAGCTTAAATTTTTAGCCAATATTACTGCTATATACAGCACAAAGAAAAAATACCAAAATCCATTAAGAAAGTCATGGATTTCAAGTTTTTAACTTTCGTCTTTTATCCTGGCGAATCCATTGCGTATTATGAGACAAAAAGTATCCTAAATGTAACCTTGTAATATTAGTTACCACTGTGTCCAGTTTTGTCAAAATTGGTTCAGTACTTTCAGAGTAGAACGTGTTCAGATTCTAGACTTTAAACCGTTATCCTGGAGAACCCCTTGAGTTTTCTGGGACAAAAAATCCTATATGTAATCTTGTAATATTAGTTATCCCTGTGTCAAGCTTCGTCAAAATTGGTTTAGTACATTCAGAGTGATACGTGTTCACAGGGACAGACAGACAAAAATTTAAAAAATATTATTTTTGGCTTCTATGTCGATAACAAAGTCTGCTCGAATTAAAATTTAAAAAAAATATTTAATGTACAGACAAAGCCTCGCTACAGTTTCATTATAGTATAGAACATATATACATAATATAATTAAAAAATCTTTTATCCACAATTTCATGCGAATGTAAATTATTATGTGGTGTAAATATTGAAACACACGTATATAGGTAGATACTTGGCGACACATTCTCCGAGTTAAGGGTAGTTGCTAACCAGGTGAGTTTTAATTTAAGCTCTTGTTCGAGTGAAGGCGACGACAGGCGACGTAGATTAAGTATAGCACGAAGTATCCTTACCAAGATTATAAATCTGAACACGACTTTATTTGTTTGTTAAGATTTCGCGTTTTAAGTGCTGAACCAATCGCCATGGAATTTTATGTACACGTCAGTTACAGTCAGTATTTCCTTATTCCTGTTGGTATTTGTTATGATTAGAAAATTTAGAAGAAACTTAGAAGGCATTTAGAAAAACTGTTTCTAAGGAAGGCGATGCCGCATTATAAATACATCTTTGTTACAAATTATTTATTGACTACAAATGAATCTCATTTACAATAACACTATTGTGGCGACCGACATAATACTTACATAATGCTATAGGATATATATGATACAGAAAGAAACAAATAAGGCGGATTATTCTTCAGCGTGATCACCCAAAAGCCATGAAAAAGACGGCCATTGGGCTCGCCGGCTCCCTTCCCTGGGAGTGGGAGATGGAAGCTCTTAAAAGTAAGTTATAAAAAGCGCCGAGGAGAGCCTCCAGCTCCCAGGGAGACTGACTAATCGTCTGGTGCAGGTGCTCACCGGATATGGATCTTTCGCATGGTACCTGTACCAGATTACACGAAGGAAGTTCACTACCGCGTGACAGGAAAGGAGCGCTAAGACGGACAACGCGCAGCACACTTTGTCTGAGTGTACTGCTTGGGACGAACAGCGCCGCATTCTTGCTGCGGCGGTGGGAGCGTATCTCTTGCTGCCGAATGTGGTTTCAGCCCTGTTTGGCAGCGAGGATGTGTGGAATATTGCAGCCTCCTTCTGCGAGGTAGTCTCACAAGAATCTGGGTTCTTTGAGGGGCGCTTTCCAAGGCCGTGAAACGATACAACTTCGGATTTGCGTGGCGCCTCCTCCAATTCCAGACGCCGGATCCTATCGACGACCTGGAGGTAGTGAGGTACTGAGATATTCCATGATACCGAAGCGTCTCTTTGATGCTAGCCCAAATGCTATCTGGAGTTAATTAAAAGTTATAAACGCATACTGTGGCGAATTGTTATCAATCTAGCTTAGTTCAATTACCAGTACCTGGACGACCGAGCTTAGCTCGGTTCTTTAAAAAACATCTTTAAATTAAAATAAACTGTTAGGCCCCACAAAATTAGAATTTTTTATCAAAAAAATAAATAAAAAAAGATATATGTTTTGCTGTTACTCAGAATCGAACTGGGGTTAGACGGATTTTTGAAGCAGCCGATATCCATCTGAGCAATCTTTGTTTTGGCAGCGGCGGCGAAATTTTGTTCATAAAAGTAATCCATAATATAATAAACCTCCGCGGTTACAATGATGCAGTTCAACCTGATATAGCAATAAAAATGAATTTATTTTCAAAAACTAACGGTAGTATTAAAAATATCTTTGTCTTGGCTTCATCATTTGATTGTATTGTGCATTCATTACTTTTCCAGACGAAGATACTGGGCATACCACTATTACTCATAATGAACAGATTACATTTAATTCAACATCACCCAGAAATACCATCCACTCATGGTGTCGTGTAAAATTAATTGAAAATTGTGTCATGGGTTGCGACATTTTTTTTTTTATTTTCGTAAAGTTATATTTACTTAGAATTATAGGGTTTTACCACCTGGTTTTTGTTTCAAATTTACAATTAATTTCAATTTTCATTTACACAATTTTTTTTAAATGTTCAAGATCATGGCAAATGGCATATAACTGAGTAGCCATGATGAAAACCTTAGAGTATAGAAGATTGACAAAAGAACCCTAATAAAGTTCAAAGTTTAAAAAATAATGAACTATGGTCGAATGTCGACCACTGGGCGCCCACTAGTATATATAATATTAATACCTTTAAACGAGCAATTCTTGTAAATTTTTATATTGTTATATATTCAGGTTCTCGGAAACGGCGGAAGCGATTTCCGTGAAACTTAGTATGTGTGTGATTTCGAGGACGATATTTCGAGCTGGCGATATTTATTATTTACTATTTATCCGAATAAATAATTACACTAGCTCACTGCGTAATTATCACTATATACATAGATCTTCATCATCACGATTTCTTCTAGTATGTTTGTAATAATCTCTAGTTCTCCCATTCCGTTTACTATTTTTATGTAAAATAAGAAAATATTAAATATATTTTATATTATATAATCGTAACTAATACTATAAATATGAAAGTTTATTTGTTACGCATTTACATCTTAACTACCCAACAGACCAAGATGAAATTTTGCATACATGTTGTCACGGGAAGAGAAAAAAAAATCTACCCTACATTTCATGTCATAATAAAAACTTATAACCAAAAAATAAACCGCCGAAAAAACTGAAAAGCAAAAAATTAATAAACTTTTTACTTTATTTATCTTATTAACTAAGTTCTTAAAGTAATGTAAATATACCTAAGTGATTTTAAGTCGGCGCCAAACAAGAAAATTAATTAATTACATAAAGCATATCTATACTAATATTATAAAGAGGTAAAGTTTGTGACGTTGTGGCATTGTAGGGGGTAATCTCAGGAACTACTGGTACGATTAGAATAATTATTTCAATATTATATAGCTCATTCATCGAGAATGGTTATATATAATCACGCTAAGACCAATAGGAACGGAGCATAAATGAAAAATGTTTCAAAATCGGGATGTTTTTTCCTTTTGAGAACTGCTGCGTGTTAGTGTTAGTGTATCTACTCCACGCGAACGAAGTCGTGGGCAGAGGCTAGTATATAATAAGTTAATGTCAGCGAGACAACACCCGAACGGGCACTCACGTTACCGCTGGAGATTTCACATTGCATTTTTTATTTGATTTGGATATATGTTTGAATTTAAAGTAATTTAGTTCATTGATTATTTGGCGCCGACTCAAAATCATTTAGGTATACTTACATTACTTCAAGAACTTAGTTATTAAGATTAATAAAGGAAAATGTTTATTATTTTTTGCTTTTAAGTTTTTTCGGCGGTTTAATTTTTTGTTAAAAAGTTTTTTATATTTTTTGTGGCTACAATCTACTAATTACTATATGCTTTATGATTATAAATCATCCCCTATTTTCCTACCCTAGGGGTTGTTTTTTCTTGTCAAAATGTATATGGGACCAACTTCGGGGTACTCTTTCAAACCAAAGAATAATAATGAAAGTCGGACTATTCTGTCAAAAGTTATGCACGGTCTTAGATATGATCAGTGAGTGAACATTTATTCTCTATTTCATACCCTTAGAATTGGAATTTTCCCCCAAATTTATATAGAACCAACTACGGAGTATACACTTTCCAATAAAAAAAGATCTTTTAAAATCGGACTATATTGTAAAAAGTTATGCGTGATCATACATACAAAAAAAAAATACGCATCGAACTGAGAACCTCCTCCGTTTTTTTCGTCGGTTAAAAAGTACTGTTGCCGAAGGATCAGTTAAACCTACATTAACGCAAGAGAAGCCGCGACCAATAATGAGTGTAATATATTCGATGCATATAGATCAAACGATAAGAAGTCTGCCGTTGTGCGCGCATTACACGAAAACTACTGGATAGATGTAGTCCGGTGAAGCTGTTAAGACCTTTCTAGGCCAATAGCGTAATCGTTTCGAAAAAAAAAAAAATACTGAATAAACTTCAATCAATATTTTTTTAGTTTTACATCTTGGAGGACTCTTGGTGATTATTAAAACAATTACGATAGATTTATTTAACATAGCGGTTTAAAAAATCTAGTTTTTAAAAGCATTACGCGTGTGTGTTTTTTGTCCTGGAGAACTAGGGTAACTGTGTAGATGAAATACATATATTGTCAAAATAATAAACGATGCAGACGAAGTAGCAGTATTAGGTAGTTTAAAATATTGTATTAAGCGAACACATACATAGGTAATATCACATAAGTATGTATTATAATAAGAAACTATGTTACGGTTTTGTATTTCAATGAATACGGTATACACCTGTAAGTAAGCCTACTTACTTGGTTTATTTATCGCCGTGTCCTTTAACAAGATTACTGGAATACCTTACACGTGGCATTAACCATTATTCGCATAAGTAAGAAAAGGTTTTCTAAAAATATTACATGAAAATCAACAAAAGCCTTTAAGAAAAATGTAATTAGTTGATTACTAAATGCGTTCACTTTGAGGTCTACATCTTCATTTCTTCATGGAATGTTTTATATTTACAACAAGCTGTGCTCCTGACTACTATTTTTTTTTTCTCGAACTGACGACGCTATTGACCTAGCAAGGTCTTAACAGCTTCACCGGACTACACTCCTGACTACGCTCACGTAAACTACACTATTATTACTAGAGTGTTCTTTTTTATTTAATACCTACTCCCCCTGAGGGCCTACTATCTTGACCCCTCAGGCCGCATTTGGGTCCCTTTAGGAGGAGCAGACGTAGTGCCGATTAGACCGCCCTGGTCCCCCGGCCAAAAGGTGTAAAAAGGTACCATGGAAAAAAGGGTATTTTTCTCTCTTAAAGCTTTTTAAATATTGCATGGCTTATTTTATTTCTGAATATTTATTCCCGGTGTACATATTACACAATTACGCAATTACATAATATTTATTACACAAACGATGCGGCCAAATTGGATGTCGTAAAAGAGATATTTATAATCGTATAACAAAATTATTTACTTCTATTAGAATTCACATTTTGTTTGTAACGTTGACGGTTTTTTATATTTATTAATTTATTATATTCTTAAAGTCCTCTATACAGCAACGAAATGTACTGAAGTGATTTTTTATTTAAATAACTTAATTTTAATCCAATAATTTCCGTAATTCCGTGTTGTAATAAAACTTATTTCATATAAACAACAATTAAACCAACGATTTAAAACACTTTTTAAATCGATTCACTAATCTTATACATTGGTTTAATGTTTTTGGTATTAAGCACTCAAACAAACATAAACATACGCGTATTATACAAAGAGACAAACTGTTATACAGAGGGACGTTACTTTATATAATGTGTAAGAATTGTGGTTAATATTTAGGCAACACGGTAGAACGGAAATGTACAGAGAGATGGGAAATCGTTGAGTGAAAAGTTAAGTGCAATTATCAAATGATATTATCGACCGGTGTTTGTTACAGATTAGGATATAGAAGTTGATGTCATCATTATTGAAATGTCAAGTGTCTCAAAATAAAAGTATTTAACTTAAACTGTATTTTGGCTTATGATTCTTGTAGCTATAGACCGCGCCTGTACCTTTGTTTACATGGGAAAATCAGCATCGGATACCAATTCCACCGAGCATCCGAGTGTTATGTCCAATTGAAACGGACTTAAACCCCATGATGTCTTCTCACATCTTTTGGCTGGGGAAACATAGACTGCTCTTTGGGCAATACATTTACTTCTTCGATAGATGTTGACCCCTGTAAGGAGGCTCCTACTGCGGTCTGAGGGGCCAAGAAAGTAGATCCCTCGAAAGGGGAATGGATGTTAGATCCCTTAAAAAACTGCGAGAGTCGCAACGGCAGAGTGTCTCCACCACATGAGTGTGTGTAATATAAACTGCAGGAGCGACAGTTGGGTTCGTAACGTGGCACGTTCCAGACGGCACACTCATTCACTGTGTGCTGCGCAGTGTCTATCGCACAGCCACAGAATGACGCCTTGAAGTCGACTCGCAGCGTATGTGACACATGTAACTCTCGAAGCATCTATTCTCCGAGAGCTCATGTATTAGCTGGAAATTCAGGGCACCGTGCCACCTGGTGCGCCATTAAACCATAATTGGTAAACGGCAACAACCATTGCCACACCGCAACTCGGTCGCTCAAGTCGACACCACTCTTCCACCTCTAGGATTTGCTGGAGCTGAGACCTCAGTGTCTCAATTTCCCGAAACGCAAGACATCGTCTTTGTTCCAGCGCCTACACGCTCGGTGACACTAAGACGCGTAAGCTATCGCTTCCATGTCCCTGGGTGAAGATCCAGCTAGTAGTCAGGCCGCCTCGTACCAAAGTATGGCTCTGACATCCAACGCTCACTGTGATATCCGCAGGTAAGCGATGTTGTTCGGCGTCAATTTAATGCCCAGGCGAGAACAGCGTAAAGGACCATCATCCACACGACTACCAGATACAGATTCTGACAGACGGAGTTCGGCCACCCGAGGTTGAACAACACGCGGATGAGGACGACCACTGTGCTCATTTTGCGACAGGCCAGCTGGCGGAAGTGTTCCTTAAACGTTCACCGGCTGTCGAGGCTGCGTTCGAAATAACTGACGTCAATGAACTCGACTCCTACGGAACTCTGGGATTCTTGAGGCGACATTTGCCAATGTCTGCAAAGCCACACGGTTTCGGATTTACGCAACGCTACCCTCAATCTGAGACGCCGGGTCCTGTAACGAGGTACGACATCTTATTTGTAACTTGTACCTGAAGATATACGAAAGTCTGTATAAAACATCTCCTTAGTTGCACCGACGTGAGAAGATTCCGTCGATACCTACTCGCTTAAATTCTATTGTTGCATTGTTGCTTCTAGAGTTTGAACTATCAAAACCAATCTATCTAGTTTGGCATAACCATTATTAAGCAACTAAAACTATGTTTGCTAATATTAATATATTTTTCTGGTATTTCCAATGTGATAAAGTCACAACGTTTGTATTTTTTTTATATGTTGTGATCTTCAATTTTCTCACCATGTTTTTAATTTTTGTACCGTAATTTAGTTCAATCTAACGCTGTTCATTTTTTAAATCATATCTTGCTTCTAATGCTTTTAACAGTTGATCATAACCTTTTTCATTAGTTTTTTAAGAAAACATAAATGATGAAATATTCTTTCATATTTTTGTAGCTAAATTTGTTAATAATAAGTGTGTTTGATTTGTGTTTGGAAAGTCCTTTAGGATACATGCCACTTGTTGTTCGAACTACTCAGTATTGCTGCCATCAAACTTGTCAATGTTACTGGTCTTATTTATGTCGTTACTGATGTAACCTCTCTAATATTAGGTTTGCCGTTTTTATTATATGTTTATTCCATCATTTTGGAGGTACAACAATAACTGTCGATTATTAACCAATTCATAATGATTCTTTCTTAAAGTTTCAGTGTTATAGTTTTTGTCAGGGGATTGTAATTTCTGAAATACTTTTAGCAATTCTTTCTTGTCTAATGTCTGGATCCAATTATCTTTATGTTTGTATATTTTGTCTAAAAGTTGTTTGATAGACATCTGTTTTTTTCTACAATGAGTAATTACCCGTCGATGGGTTTTCTTGTCAGTGTATAATGTGTATATTATGTAAACTTTAGTTACCAGTATTTATCACTTAAGATCACAAGATCCATTATTCACTTCACCATTGTTATATGTAGTATGAGGTTTGGAATATATTTAAATAAATACATAGTTAAGTATTTTAACTATGTAAAATTAATGTGACATATTCACCATTCGAGAAAATATAACCAACCAAGTATTACTCGAATACAGATACTGCTGAAAGTATAATCATTTGTTCGATAGTTTTAAAAATATAACTAAAGCAAAACAAATAGATTCCACAACACCTCGAATGAGGCTTTTTAGTTGTAATATCGTTGCCTCGAATGACAGAAATATATTTTTTTTATATCATAAGAGACAAAACCAGAAAAACAGGTGGGTCACCTGATGTTAAGTGATTACCACCATCCATAGACACTAGCAACACCAGGGGAGTCACAGCCAGTAATAGAGCTTCAGCATGGCTCTACTTCCAACCTAATAGATACATAAATAATTTTAATAACGTTATATTATCTACATATCTATTTACTTTTACTTATCGAAAATGAATAGAAAAATCGATGTGATTAAAAAAACCAGGGATCACAAATCTACTGAACTTTTATCAACGACTAGTAGACAAAATGAAGAAAAAAATTTAAGAAAAATGTATGCATAATGCACTATATAAGTATACAAGTATATAAGAGCGGATAGAGTGTAAGTAGTCCGGTGAAGCTGTAAAGACCTTGCCAGGTCAATAGCGTAGTCAGTTCGAGAAAAAAAAAGAGCGGATAGAAATGAGCACATCGCAGCATTATAGAACGGTATCCAGCTTAGATTATGCTAAAGTGTTACGAGAAATAATTAGTGTTGATCTTCGGCAGGAGTGCAATGCAAGTCACGTTGCGTAAAAAATAAATATCAATTCAAATCATGAAATATAATATAGGTGTATAGAGAAAATAAATAATGTAAAAATAATAGAGTAAATCACGTAAATAGAGTAAATAAATGCAGTAAAATAGCAGGATACATAAAATACCATTTTAATATATAAGTAATTTCGGACGTAACTAAAATATACTGGTATACGCAACACAAAGTAGGTGTCAAACCTTTGATTTATAAACATTGCGATATTAATAGTTTTTATTTTTTATTAATAGCTTAGTTCAGTTGAGAAATGTAAAATAGAGCGAGATTTAGGGAAAAATTTACATTCACAAAACATGGACTTCATGGCATGTTTTCATCAAAATTTAATACCAAATAGAGATTATCAACTAACTTTACTGACAAAAAATCCTCGTAACATAGATAGATAAATTAAAAAAAAAAAACTTTTTCTGTGTTACTTAAATCGAAAAAATTCAAGTTCAATGCGAAACCTATTAAAATTAAAGCTTTGAGCTCGCCCTCCTTTGAGGCCTATCATACTATATTTTAAGCGAAGGGAAATATAATAAATGGACTTATTTCAGCCCACTCTAATATATAAAATACAAATGTAGTCGAAATCATTCACTATGTGTTACCCATAAGATTGCGAACTAGTGCATGTGTAATCAGGAAGAAAAGTCTTATCATCAAATTGAAAACTAAACTTTATTGTATAAACTACAAACTTTTAATAATATAATAATAATAAATACTATGCATATAATGATAATACATATACACAAATGATTGATAAATAAATAAAAATAATTTCCACAGAGAGCGAGCATTGCGCCAACCCCCCAATTATCGTCGATTTCAAACGTCGACACAGACAGTTTTTTTTTTTGTTTTTATGGTGTTATTAAAGGAACATTTATAATAATTTTGTCCGATATAATCTGCTGAGTGCCTTAAGCGCTCACCTTAGTAGTCCGGTGAAGCTGTTAAGTCCTTGCTAGGTCAATAGCGTAGTCAGTTCGAGAAAAAAAAAAGTGTGGCACTCGAGGACTGCCGCGGTAAAGCTATTGCATAGCATTTTTTATACTTATGCAATTATAACTATTTATTTATTTTATTTATGCAGTATTTTTTTCCTTTGATTTTTTTTTCTTTGATATTAATTCAAGTTACATTTTTTGAGCGTGGTGACCGATAAGAAAACATTTTTTTTTTCTTTTTTACATTTTTTGAGCGTGGTGACCGATAAGAAAACATTTTTTTTTCTTTTTTGGTCAAAATATTTTTATTATCTTACAATACATGTAGGTTATTCAGAAATATTAATCATTGAAACTATAGGTTTATGGTAAATGAAATAAGAAACAAAAGTTTGAGACTTGATTGGTGTTAGGTTTTTTCGTTACGGAATTTTTGGATTCGGTCTCCACGCTCAAGGCCCGCGTTAGAAGCTATGCAATAGCTTAAAATTGTCCGATATAGAGCGTTCGCTAATGATATTATAGTACATAGCTAGAAAAAACAAATAAATTCTGACATATAAAAAATAATGTTCGTGTTGTCACATGATTCCTGTTTTACAATATAAACTTTACAAGGATATCGGCTGTGACAATATTAGATAAAACATAATCAATATACACTAGGTGGTGCGGATATCGTTTCATTAAATGACGACGTATTTCGTGCTATTTTCGACGTTTTGATGGTAGTTCTCAAGTCTGTTACCCGAGGAAAGATCTAGACCAAATATAATTGCATTATTGTGTAAAGTACTTAGACTAAAAGCAAAAGTACTAAAAATAAAAATAAAGGAATTAAAAGTAGAAAAAATTTATTACTAGAAAGTTTTCGTGAAATGTCAAATTAACTTTGAGGCGACAAGGTTAGCAGGCACGGTTCAGTTAAAAGAAACACTTCGTAATTTATTTATTAAATTCCTGTACTCCTCAACAACCTACACGAAGTTTAAGAGTAGCCAAAGTATTGTATAACTCTTGTACACCGATACGGTTTGGCACAAAATCCACAATATTTACAACGTTAATCGTCCGCCGTGCGTCGAGAGCTCGCTGGCCTCGGCCTATAATTTTTTTTTTTCGTTTTTATCTCTCACCTCATAAGGTTAACCGCTTAGTTTCAAACATCTCAAACGTTATATAACAATGTAATCACTTAATTAGAACGAGGTGTAAGTAAAACATATACTTAACAGTATTATGTTACCTGCCTACCTACCTACTGGTACATACATTAAATTTTTATTATTGCCGTTAATTAATATACATAAGATAAACTACAGGGGTCACAACAGAATATGTAAATTTTAATTCAATCTTAGTCATTATTATTCTCATATGCAATTGTAATCGTAACTCAAAATTTAAAAAAATCGCTTATGTCACATACATTATGTATCAGTTTGGAGTGTATAAGATATTATAGGTCATGGGTGCACAGATCAGATAATTTACTAGGTGCGAAACGAAATGGTTCGCGCGGCCAAATTTAATATTTGTTTTATATTATAGACAGGATTGTTTTAAATATATACTCAATATCCAACTCGGTATGAATTGGCGTAGACACAAGCAGATGATACGAAGTGGACTCAGGTTCCTAAACCATTTTGTCGCCTAAATTAAATGATACAATTAAAAAACCTTGGAAATTGCTATTAAAATATTTTAACAACGTAATTTTTATCTGGTCATTTTGAACAAAATAGATTTAAAAACATACTAAACATTTTATATGTCTTATTTAAAAAATATATTTTAAAGTATTTCGTCATCATAGTAACAGTAGAATGCAACTCACATGAAATATATATATAATATGCATATATATTCATTTAATAGTAAGGTAGGTATGTAAAGAAGCTAATATTCTAGGTATTTGGAAAAACACTGGTTCTTTCGTGCCAAAAATCTTTTTATAAGTGTTATTTTCTTAGTTAATGTTGCGTTTTATTATACGAAACAATTAAAATATTACAGTATAATAACTATTATTAGCATACCGAATCGTTACCTCTTTCATCATTTTTATTTATGTGTGTATTATATATTGTATGTATGTAGCATAGATTGTTATAGATTAATGCCAACTTTTGGTATTTAAATTATAGGCGAGTAAATACAGGAGATCTTCCAAATATTGCGCTTATTATATTTCAGCTATTCTAGAACAGATTCTTCAAGTGATGGCTTTTGCATACAATTCAATAATGGAGGTAGAACAGTAAGCACAATTATAAACAGTAACACATGCATTATTAATAAAATAATAGAGTTCAACGATTTTTTAAAATACCCAAATACAATAAGAAAACTTCAGCATTCTACAAAGTAAAAGTACAAAGAAATACCATTAAATTCATACTAAATCAAGCGTAAAGTGCTAGTTAAACGGTGCGAGTAAGAGTCGAATAGTAAGTATC
This sequence comes from Antheraea mylitta, assembly GCA_014332785.1. NCBI lineage: Eukaryota > Metazoa > Arthropoda > Insecta > Lepidoptera > Saturniidae > Antheraea > Antheraea mylitta. The sequence continues at coordinate 10,551,284 of JACEII010000031.1, read as the reverse complement.
TACCTAACAACTTATATGTAAGGACTGTCGATTGAACTATAAGCAACCAACCGTGACATCGAAGGTGCCAAATAATAGTGTTAAAATAAAAATAACTCGCACGATGTGAGACAACAATGCTTACTTTATTACCCGCGGTATTATTATACTGTTTTATAATAGAGGTAACTGCGTGATTTGATATAGCTAATAGACCGTCTTAAGAATAGACTTTATATAGCAAATATACATCACCGCTACAACACTACACGATCACCCCCACACACGTGCACGCCTCTACACGCTTACACATGAAAGTGGAAGGGTTTACATTTTTTTTACTCTTATCGAACTGAAAAACTCTCAATTATCCGATAATAAATATATGGAGGAGTTGTTGAGGCGTGTATGCTTGGTACACATATACGTTTTAACAACTCATAAATATATGAATAGTTAGCAAGATTAGCTAAGATAGGTCGCGATTTTGCATGCAATAGGCAACAGCCAAGCCGAGGTGTGCCGTGCACTCTTGAGCTGGTTGCCAAAATAAAATCGGCTGAGTGCCTTAAGCGCTCGGCTTAGTAGTCCGGTGAAGCTGTTAAGACCTTGCTGGGTCAATAGCGTAGTCATTTCGAAAAAAAAAAAGACTTTATATTCTATTGTACTGTTACCTAAAAGTTAGTGCGCATGAAAATGATTTCAAGTTACCTCGCTACGAGTGGTATCAGTTTGCTTACCTCTACCTTTAATCTAACTACAGAAGTATAAAATAAAAAGAAACTTTGATTGTAGACTCTGTAAATGTACACATCATAAACTTTTTTTATTATTTTATAATGCTTAAATAGATAAACAAAAATATTACATAGGTACTCACAGATTTCTTCCGTGTCCGTTGATCGAATTGATATTTTCTCTCCACGTCTCTGTAAATACAAAAATACAAATTAGTACTATAAAAAATAAACAGCATTAAGATTAACAGTTAACCTTGAAAATGTAACTAAAAGTCTTGAAAATGTAACTAAAACTGAATCTACATTTAACATAGTGAAGTAAAATTCCGTGCACATGCATGTATCTTATTTTTAATGTTTCATAACTGTTTAAGGCTTACATAATGTTAACAAAAACAAAAGAGTAAGAATATGCAATAACAATTTCAATTATGTAAAACAAAAGTTAACTTTTCATAATTCGCACGAAAGCGCTCACAGACTTACTTTATTCCATATTAACATGTGAACTTTATATGGTGTGTAAATACATTCATAGGCATATTTAGATGTACGCAATAAATGGGGGCAAGGTCATATTAAACAGCTTTATTTCTACAACATAGCTTTGAATATTCATGAATTAGACTCTATTATTTCAATTTGTATTTTTAAACACTAGGTGTACTCGCAGCAACGCACGTGTTTTTTTTAATTGTATTAAAGAAATATAAAATTGCCGTATATATAAATTTTTTAAACATACAATTAAAAATTCTCTTTAAAAGAATTATAAGGACGACACGCGAGGCACTTACAGTAACATGTAACGTATACATTAGATATATAAATACTAACAGTGTGTCATATGAAGTTTATCATCAGCGACATATTTGGAACCTTATATTAACTGGTGCTGGATTTCTTTGTTTAATTTATTTTCATAGTTTATCCTTAACATGTTCTATGGGATTTAAGTTAAGTAAGCGTGCTGGTCATACTAAAACTTGGATTTCGATCTCAGTAAGTTTTTCCAATACAATGCTGCAGTGTGAGGACAAGACTTATCGTGCATTAAAAGGCATCACAATCTGCTCCAAATTGTCTTGCCGCAATCAAAGCCCGGTTTTCTACGATGTGTAGTTCCGTACGTACTCCTAAAGAAATATCACCCCATATCGTTACTAATCCTCCAGCATAAGGCTCTCTCCCGACAAATTCAAATAAGTAGAAGAGATCAATTGACAGTGTGATGAACGCTGGTTCGAATCTCATCAACTGAGTATGATATTTCTCCAATAAGTAACGATAAATCCTATAAAGAAGTACGTAGTTATTTACTAGAATGTAACGGTTTTTTTCTCGATCTGACTACGCTATTGACCTAGCAAAGTCTTAACAGCTTCACCACGGCACTCAGGCGATTTTATTTGACAACTAGCTCAAGGGTGCACGGCACACCTCGGCTTGGGCTGTTGCCTGATACGTGCAATTCGTGACCTATCTGAGCTAACATAACTTTTCATATATATATACATATATATATATATATATATATTATAGTTGTTGAAACATATATGTGTACCAAGCATACATACCTCAACAACGTTTATATATAATATATTTCGCATCGGATAATTTTCTAAACTATTTCAGTTCGAAAATGGAAAAAGAAATCCTTCCACTTTCATATGTAAGCGTGTATGCGTGCACGTACGTGGAGGTGATAAGTGTAATGATGTCGCAGTGATGTAAGATTTTGTGTCACTGTATCGCGCCAGCAATGCAATCCAGGGCCCCACACCGAGGGAAAGGACCTAGGCATGAGGCGCTGCCGAGGGGAACTTAATCTGGTGTGTGGGAGCGAAGTTTACCCCTAGACCAAGAGTGCGTAATCTGTAATTACGTGGGCGTGAGCATGAACATGCTCTGTTTGGAGAGACAGGCTGGTACTGATCGTTGGTTGCCGTTATTTTATCGGGAGAATCGGTAAAAATATGTCGCTGACGTCTTTTGTAGCGCGCAACGTTGGGTTAGGTTAGTATTTTACGGCGGATACAACTAAGAGACTGGGATGATTCGCGGCTTTTTTAAAATAACGAATAGTGAGTAATTTTACGTACGCCCATATAGAAGGTATCTCCAGAATGTATAGGATGATAATGGTAACCTAGCATATGTTACTCTCCCAATACTGTAAGAATTCTTAATAAGCTATTTTTAACCGTATCCCAATAACTCAAACGTAGATGAAAGTAGCCAGAACACAACATTTAATTTCTTTGAAACCTCACTTGCGATGAAGAATAACTTCGAAGTAAATTGTATTTATAGAAATAATAACCTAAGAAGAAATTATGTACAGTAAACCAGAAAGGAACTTTGAGCGAATTTGCTTTAATAAGGGCTTTTGCTATTTTATCTATCTTTATATAATAGTGATCGCCTAGTGGTCGAAATTCGACCATAATTCATTTTAACATTCTGACTAAAGAGAATAATAGTTATTCCAGTGGTTTCATAGATTTGTTAATGAGTAGCTGACCCGTACAACTTCATCTGCACTAAATCGGTTATTACCTGTTTCAATTGTATTTTTAAACGAGAAACGTCTTAATAAGCATAAAACCCGATTGCAGCGTCTTCTACCGTCTCCAATTGTGAATCTAAACTATCCAGGGGCTCACTCAAACATATACCCAGTTGATATGTAAGAAATATTTTTAAAATAAGCCTAGAACCCGTTCGCAGTATCATCGACCGGGTCCATTTAAGATAATAACTAAGCTACATATATTGCTAACTCCATAAATGAATTTTTGCCGATTTCAATTACATTCCTTGCAACTAACTATTGAAGATATATATTTGCTAAGATAAACATTACCTATAACACTGAGGGTAATATACCTTTCTAACATTGAAAAACAAATTTAAATCGATTCCTTTAATACAAAACGATAAACATATGAAGTATAGCTTAAATGTTTAGTTAGTCTATCATGCTATATACAGCATAAAGAAAATTTACCAAAATCCGTCAAGAATTTCATTTGATATCAATTTTAGTCTTTCGTCCGTTCTCCTGGAGAACTCCTTGCGCTTTATGGGAGAAAAAGTATCCTAGATGTAACCTTGTAATATTAGTTATCACTGTGTCAAGGTACGTCAAAATCGGTTCAGTGCCTTCGAAGTGATGCGTGTTCACAAGGACAGGCAGGCAAAATTTAAAAAGTATTATTTTTGGCTTCTATATCGATAGCGAAGTTCACCCTGACTATAATTTTCAAAAAATATTTAGTGTACAGGTATATAGATATACTATCTATCTATTAATTATTTATATATAGAACCTACAATTTGACCACTTAATTTGAGAGAACATGCATGTAAGGTATGGAACGTAAGTCATGTTCAAAATGTGAAATCTATGATAAAAACAGGTGATTGGAACGCAAGACTAAAGATGACGGATTGCGAAATCTCTTTTTCATTTACATTATTTACATTTGAAATGGTGTCTGTCATTGAAGCAGTAGTGTGAGTAATGTATATTTTAATGAATTTAATGTGTTTTAATGCATTTTTAACCGACGAAAAAAACGGAGGAGGTTCTCAATTCGTCGCGTATATTTAATTTTTTTTTATGTATGATTACGCATAACTTTTTACAGTATAGTCCGATTTTAAAAATTATTTTTTTATTGGAAAGGGTATACTCCGAAGTTGGTCCCATTTAAATTTGGGAAAAAAATTTCAACCCTAAGAGTATGAAAATCGACAATGATTGATTATTCACGCACTGATTATGTCTATGACCGCGCATACCTTTAGACAGAATAGTTTCAATTAAATTATTATCTTTTGATTTGAAAGAGTATACCCAGAAGTTGATCCCATATACATGTAAACATGAAAAAAGCAACCCCAAGGGTAAGAAAACCGGGCATGATTTATAATTCAACTTCTGAGTTGTGTATTACAAATAAATTAAGCTGGTAGTAATTAGTAAGATCATAGCCACAAAAAATTATAAAATAAAAACTTTTTAACAAAAAATTAAACCGCCGAAAAAACTGAAAAGC
>JACEII010000031.1:10454799-10546101 GCA_014332785.1 Antheraea mylitta | reverse complement strand
GCTTTTCAGTTTTTTCGGCGGTTTAATTTTTTGTTAAAAAGTTTTTACATTAAAAAGTAGCTTTGTACACTTCTCCATATAAACGTTAGCTATTTCAAATTTGCCGTTCATCCGTACTCGCAATTTACATGTTAGGTCCGAAGCTGGAGTTACCGATGATTTCAATGTATCTGTAGGTTTACACCAGGGTTCAACGTTAAGTCCTTATTTATTTCTGCTTGTTATGGATGCATTAACATCAGACATACAGGAGGATACACCTTGGTGCATGTTGTTTGCTGTGATATTGTTCTTATCGGAGAGGATGCTACCGAGGTCTAGAGCAGGCTGGAAAAATGGCGAGAAAAACTGGAGAATGTTAGTTTAAAAATTATTAGAACAAAAACTGAACACTTGTTTTGCGATTTCGATGGTACATCTAGTTTTTCTCCTATAGCCTTAAGTGGTGTATCCTTACCAGCCTGCTCCAATTTTCGGTATCTCGGCTCACTGATACATAACGACGGTGGTATTGATAAGGAAGTAAGGAATAGGATAAATGCAGGATGGATGAAATGGCGAAATGTGTCTGGGGTAGCTTGTGACCCACGAATACCTTTGAAACTCAAGGGGAAAGTTTATAAAACTGTGATAAGACCTGTCATGCTGTATGCATCCGAGAGTTGGGCTACGAAAGAGAGGGATGAGAGAAAATTACATGTGGCAGAGATGCGAATGTTATAGTGGAAGTGTAGTATGACAAGAATGGATAAGATCAAAGATGAGTATAATAAAGGAAGTTTGAAAATAGCAACAGTGACAGAGAAGCGGAGGAGTAATAGGTTAGCATGGTATGGGCATGTCATGAGGAGAGATGAAAACCATATAACTAGAAAAGTGTTGAGTATGATGGTGAATGGATATACGAGTAGAGTAAAACCGAAAAAGGTGTGGGTGGATTGTTTGAAAAATGATATATGCGTAAAAGGTGTGAATACTGAGATGACATTTGATAGGAGAGAGTGAAAAAAGAAAACATGTTATGCCGACCCTACTTAGGTGGGATAAGGGTAATGATGATGATCCGTACTCGCAATTCGTTTAAAAACAAATTTACAAAGGTACACATTTTTCGCTTTAAGTGTTCATATTAAGTGTTCTATCTATTCTACACATATAATAAACATGAAGTGTCTGAATATAATATCAAAATAAAATAAAAAATATATAATATTCGTAATCTAAAATACCTCTTCGTTTTTGGTTTATTATTTATTCTATTATGTAGTCATTACTTTTTTTTCCAAACGATGATACTGGGCATATAACTATTCCTCATAATTTACAGACTACATTTAATTCAATATCACCCAGACATACCACCACCCATTGCGTTGTGTAAAATTAATTGAAAATTGTGTCATCAGTTGCGATAAATTTCTTTATTTTCGTAAAATATATTTAATTTGACAACCTTACGTAACCGCCTGCTTTTTGTTTCAAAATTATAATTAATTTCAGTTTTCATATAGACATAGATTTTTTTAATGTTTATATGATTAAAATAAAAGTGGAAAATTACTGATAAGTCATGATGAAAATCTTTGATTATAGAAGTATACCCTTTCACAAAAGAATCCTAATAAAGTACAAACTTTAAAAAATCAATTAACTATGGTCGAACATCGACCACTGGGCGTCCACTAGTAATTATTGTAAGACATTGTTTCATAGTTCCTTATACAGTACAATTATACAGTATAGACCTAATTTAGTTATATATAATATATGGCGGGTTAAAGTTCCAAATGTGATGTTGATGGTAAACCTCATTTGACACTATTTTAGTATTTATGTATCTGACTTCATAGGCCTAATATAATAAATAGTCGTCGTTTTTTCTTGATGTGTAATAAAATATTATTATTATGCATCTGCCCTATACAATATGTACCAAGTAATGAAACTGAACTTTCTTATTTGTAGACTGTGGTACCTATATACTTCCATCTGCATTCGCAATAATTGCAGCGTTTAAGTCTAGTTTCCTGTTTATACAACCGGTTTAGATCTGGTATATCTAAACGGAATCAGTCCTTACTCCGTAGACATTCTAGTAATGCGAACTTCGATTGTCTAGATGCGAACCATTATGAGAAAAATATAAAATCAATAATTCACTTCGGTATACTTTTCCTAGAGAACTATTTAACAATAATAAAATGCTAAACCAATCATTCACTAACAAGAGCACTAAATAATAACATTTTAGCCTTAACATACATCCGTATATACATGATATATTCTGAATTAAACTAAGAATGCGTACGATATGTAAAATTTAAATAAGCTTACAGTCTACCATATTTGTAAACTTGTCAACACTTTTCTCTAAACAATGTTTCTACGCGCGTGTAACATTGCCAAAAATAAATCATGTGTAAATAATAAAATATAAGTTCCCTTTTATTAAGACTGGGTAATTTGGCATCAGTTTGCATCATAGTTTTATAATCTAAATTTACTCATGAATAAGCCCGCAAACCAACTATTTACTAACTATTATTTTCCATCTATATTAATAAAACTAGCTGACCCGTGCAACTTCGTCTGCGCCAAATCGGTTATTACTGGTTTCAATTGTATTTTAAAACACGAAAACTTATAAAAAACCTAAAACCCGTTTGCAGCCACATCTACAGTTTCCAATTGTGAATCCAAACTATCAAGGGACTCTCAAACATATACCCAGATGGTATGTGAGAAATCTTTTAAAATAAATCTAGAACCCGTTCGTAGCGTCATCTACCTGGTTTAATAACGATAAAAACTAAGCTACATACATTTGCGGTAGTGTAAAAAAAGCTTGAGGGGTCTATGAACTCCTAAATTAAACACTGAATGATCTGGGATAATCAAATTAATAAGAGTTAATGCATCAATAGGTAAGCCTTGAGTTTGTTTGCTATTGTAATGAAAATGTTATGTACACCTAACCTAAACATATACTCGGCACATGCTCCATACGTAAAAATAAAATTAAATAATCATATCTATCACTTACTTTATCATAAATATTTTCTACTTGTATTAAAACTTTTTTACAATCGATTGTATTGGAGAAAAACATAAATATGGAAAAAATATGACCATTGCGTTGACGTGTCAACTGTCACTTACCAGTAACTATTCGTCTAAGACGGTTTCAAAAGGTTTTCAAACGGTTTCAAAAGCCAGTGTTATTTAGCCAGTTTTTATATATCTTTATGTTCTTCCAAACAACGTGCGGGCTACCTGACTGTCGGTAAACGTTGTATTTGTTTATGCATATGGCACCTTTACACACAAAAATATTAATTTTTAAATAACTTTAGGGTGTTTTTTTTCACTAACTTTAAAACGCTATTAAAACATGGAATTATTATTGCCAGACATTTTTGTTATTCACAATAACGTGCCTCATGCTATTTTTGTAAACAAAAAGAAAAGTAATTTCAAACCATCTTTAGATAATTGTAAGTTTATTATTATTTTATTTAAACAAAAATAAGTACAAATTTAATCTTCCAGATATTTATTCAGTTGTTTACTCAATAGTAAGACCAATTTATAGCTAGTGGCTGTTATAAATTCATGTTTTAACAGCGTTTAAAATTTATTGAAAAAAAAAAATGTTCTTAAAATTATTTCTAAATCAAAATTTTTACCTTTAACGGTTTGATGCACATTAAAAAACACAAGATTAATCGGCTACCAGGTCCCCTGGATCCTGATTGTAAGGGCATAAAGGAAGATATATTAGAGATACAGCTTTTCTAAAATTCTAGTGCTTCCAACGTTGCTGGCTCTTGTAATAAGGTGTCGAAAAAAAGTATAGTTACATTAACTAGAAATGTTTGTCTCTCGTTATTCTGGACAATTCCTTGCGTTTTATAGGACAAAGTATTCTAAATGTAATCTTATAATATTAGTTAATACTGTGTCAAGTTTCGTCTAAATTAGTTCAGTACTTTCAGAGTAATACATGTTCACAGGGATAGACAGACAGACGGACATAAATTGTAAAAAGATTATTTTTGGCTTCTATATTGATAACATAGTCTTTTTTATATTTTTTTACGTGGGGAAATCCCTTATGGATAACCACCCTCCCGGGAGAGAGGATGAGTTATGTCTAGCTTGCACGGACTAAAACCCAACGGTGTACTGACAAACCGTAATATTGGGGCAGCAAGGGATCGTTCTAGCTAATCAACCTTGTAGAGCCGCCCCAACGGTCCGCCCGGCGGAAGGTGGCCGCCGGGCTCCTACCTATAGAGAGGCAGCTGGGTACCCACCAGGTGCCTCCCCTCGTCCGCTGGACCTGTGCAATGAGGGGATGAGCCCCCCGACTACATCCCCTCAGGTCCGGCTACGGTGGCAGAAGGAGTTGGGCAAAATGCCGCCTCCTCCTGCCGGTCCTCCGTTGGCGAAGACGGCCACTGAGGGGGTCCGCCTCGCGGGCCCTCTCCGCCGCCTCCTTTTGCGAGATGACTTCCTCGAAAAAGGAGACCACTACTCGCCACGCCTGCTCGCTGCCGAGCATGGACGAAACCACGCTCGGCAGCGACAAATCCTCCCCCACCACCGCCGCCAGAGTGCGGCGCTCCACCTCCCACGCAACACACTCGGAGAGAGAGTGTGCTGCGCGGTATCCTCCTCAGCGCCGCACTCATGGCAGGCGGTGGTCGGCTCCCTACGAGCGATCTGGTGCAGGTACCACCCGAAACAGCAGTGTCCGGTGAGTGCCTGCACCATCCTGAACGGCAGGGAGCCCCACTCCCTCCCAAGCCACTCTCGCACCCGCTTTACCGCCCCCTCCCGTGAATTCGTACACGGCGGCGACAACTCCTGCCTCCAGCTCCCAGGGAAGGGAGCCGGCGAGCGCAAATGCCGCCGCCGAGGACACCATCCGGTACACCCGGATCGCCCTCAGTGCCACCGTGCGCTGCGCACTGCACCTGACCACGAGGGTTGTGACCATCGTGGCCAGGCACTCTATCTCCTTCCATTCCCCCGGGCTACGACAAGGGTGTCATCCGTGTAACAAATTAGGCGCGCTCCATATGGGAGCACGCCGCGGAGCACCCAGTCGTAGCCCATGTTCCGCAGGAGCGACCCTAGGACCGACCCCTGTGGAACCCCCCGCCTTGTGGCCCGCCGAACCATCCGTCCATCGCCGTGGACGTAGGCGACCTGCCTGTCCTCCAGGTACGCCTCCAACAACCGCCGCAGGTACGGGGGCACTCCGAAATATTGGAGCGCCTCCCGTATGACAACGTGCGGCAGCCTGTTGAAGGCATTGGCGATGTCTAAGGACACCGCCAAGACCCTCTCCCCTTGGGAGGTCGCCCACGTCGACAGAGACTTTAGAAGGCACAGGGCGTCCACTATGGAACGCCCAACCTGGAAGCCAAACTGCGCGTCCGATATATTCGGCCCCACTCCCTCCAGATGCTGGACGATTCGAGAAGAGACGACTCTCTCCAGCACCTTCCCGACGTCGTCCAGCAGGACAAGGGGCCGATACCCGGACGCGCAGTCCATAGGGCGGCCCTCCTTTGCTAACAGACAGAGTCGCCCAAGCTTCCAGAGCTTCGGGAACTGCCCGACCGCCAAACACCTGTCGAACAGCTCCCGAAGCCACCCCCCCAAGATGGCCCAGTGCAAGGCCGAGCACCCGACCCAGAACCCCGTCAGGGCCGGGCGCTCTCCGCCGGTTGAGGAGGCGCTCGACAGCTCTCTCTATCTCCTCCTCCGTAATTGGGGGAGGACTGTCAGGCACCTCCTCAACTTCCACCGAGGTGGAGGCATGGAAGGAGCTGATAGCGGCGGAGGGTCAGGGAATAATTCTCGCACGACCCTCGCCACCACCTCCGGCTGGAGGGTCTCCGTCACCGGGGGCGCTCAGGATCGCAACTTCTTGGTGTACGATCCGATACGGGCGCCCCCAAGAATCTCCCTCCACCGTTTGTAGCAGCTCCTCCCATGCCGCTTCCTTAACCCGGCTGATGGCAGCCTGCAGGATCTTTCTGCTCTCCCTGTAGCTGCCATACAGCCGGGCCTCCTCCTCGGGGTCCCGGTGCCGCCGTCGGCGGCTGCGCCCGAACAGCTCCCTGGCCGCGGAGCAGGCCGCCTGAAGATCGGCCATCTCCGGCGACCACCAGTACACCGCCCGTTTGTTTGGTCGGTGTACGCTCCGTGGCATCGACGCGTCGCAAACCTCCGTGAGGGCACCACGGAGGCGGGCTGCGGACCCGTCGACATCCTGCTGCGGGCGGGGCATGATCCACTAGTTCTTCCGCTAGTTCACGGTTGAGGCGGCTAGTCTACCTCGAGTATAATTTTCAAAAAATATTTCATGTACAGATTTAGTCTTGTTACAGTTTTATATATAGGTGTTACAGAATTATATATAGAAGATAAATAATATATTACTTAAAAGAAATTCTTTACAATCGTTGTGGTTTCGAATAATGAACAATAAAAATAAAATATTTCATAATGAAATAAACACATACATCGATAGAATTTAGCCTATTAGATTTCACTAGTGGGCGCCCAGTGGTCGACATTCGACCATAGTTAATTGATTTTTTAAAGTTTGAACATTATTAGTGTTATTTTGTCAAAAGGTAATACTTCTATAATGAAAGGTTTTCATCATGGCTTCTCAGTTATTTGTCATTTTCCATGATCTGTAATTATATAAACATTTGAAAAAAATTATGCGTAAATGAAAATTGAAATTAATTATTCTCAAAGTACAGTCGAGCATAGTAACCTCCTTCGCAACCTTTTTTGAAGTTCGTTATTGACGTGACGGCTGTCACAATGTCTTTTTTATTTACATGTGTGTATATGTTGTGTAAAATTTAAGCATTAGTGTGATTAACGCATATTTTAATTAATTTAATGTACTTCTAATGCATTTTATATAAAATAAATAGCTTTCTGCACTTCTCCGCCATATAAACTTTAACTATACCAAATTTCAAGTTCATACGTTCACGGAGATCGCTTAAAAAGGGGTACAATTTTTTTGCTTCACGTATTAATAATAGATTTTATACTTCTAACTAATTAAACTGATTGAAACGATTCGTCTCTATCATGGTGAGTGTTCTGCAGAGCTATTTAACCTCATTTCATCTTCTTTCCACTACAGAACTAGACGGACGGATGGGTATGCGCCTCCAGTTTGACAGTAGCAACCATCCCGTGAAGAACGAAGAAGTTTGAAAATTCTTATTTTCGTCGTACTGTGATGATGTGGAATCGCCTCCCAGCCAGTGTGTTATCTTACTCTTATAACATGGGGTCCTTCAAACAAGGCGTGAAGAAGTACTTTTGCAGGTCGGCATGATTGCGATGACTGCCGTTGCTATTTAACACTGACAGTCACCCTTATTTATGTACTGTAGTGTACTTTCCGTCAGGTACCGTGCAGTCATTTTGCCGAACTAGTTTAAAAACAAAAAAGAAAAAGCAAGGAATGAAGTTATCTACAAAACATTTCCTGAAACGAAGCTTCTACAATATTAGGAGTACATATTTACAAATCTTATTTGAAAATTCGTTCTCAGGAAAAAATTCTAAAGAATTTAATTCTTTACAAAACCAAACCCTTATCTTATCAATTATATTTTTACTAAGTTATATAAAGTAAGAAGTGTATTTATTCATTAAGTTATACGATATAATACCTCTAGTACCAAAATTAGTATTAGTTACGAACAACATATTTTTCAAAAAAATCGCGGTCATAACATGTAAACTAATATTTTCTCGGAAATTAAAAGGGCTTTTGCGCGAGAAAACTCGTAAGTCTAAAGTCAAACACGGACAACGGGAATGAGCGGAATGGGAACGGATAACAGATAACCAGAGCTACTACTACTTTTCAACAACTCCTGTAACGATTCTTGCTACATAATGTAATTAATACCCGCCAGATTTTTATCTTTTGTGAAAAATCGTGCGTGTGTTGGAATCAAAAACGCATAAGCTTGCACGCGTGATTCGAACTAGAACCGCACGTGCATTCCCTTTGTTCTTGTTAATGATGTGAATAATTGTTATTTCCACTTACATTTAACATTATTAATACAATTAAACGGTTATTTTTGGCACTTATTAATCAAAAAGACACTAGAATAGTCTTTTTACCGAGTAATTTATAGTTTAAACCTGATGTTCAAGAAATATTAATCAATTATTCACATGTTTCTGTGTCCTAGTTTCCGATAACTTACATGTGCAATAAAGAGAATATGAAGGTGGCATAGTTCCGAAGAGGTTAAATATCAACTACGCATGCGCTAAACTATTACTAGATTTAGACAATAGGATCAAATCGAATTGGCTGCTACATATGATTTTTACAAATGACGAGAATCGATAGTCAAATAAGCATCTTTATAAGAACTAGTGAGAGCCCAGTGGTCGACATTCGACCATAGTTATGTGATATTTAAAAGTTTGAAATTTATTAGGGTTCTTTTGTCAAAGGGTATACTTCTATAATCAAAGGTTTTCATCATGGCTACTCAGTTATTTGCCATGATCTTTAATTATATAAACATTTAAAAAATCTATGTGTAAATGAAAATTGAAATTAATTATAAATTTAAAACAAAAATCACATGATAAAGCTCTCAAATTTAAAGCAAACATAACTTTACGAAAATAAAGAAATTTATCGCAACCCATGACACAATTTTCAATTAATTTTACACGACACCATGGAGTGGTATTTCTGGGTGGTATTGAATTAAATGAAGTGTCATGTAGTCATTATGAGAAATAGTGATATGCCCAGTATCATCGTTTGGAAAAGTAATGAGTGCACAATACAATCAAATGGTGAATGAATGAATGAAAAAAATGAACAGACTACATTTAATTCAATATCACCCAGAAATACCACCCACCCATGGTGTCGTGTAAAATTAATTGAAAATTGTGTCATGGGTTGCGATAAATTTCTTTATTTTCGTAAAGTTATGTTTGGTTAAAATTTGAACTTTACCACGTGGTTTTTGTTTCCAATTTATAATTAACTAGCTGTTACCCGCGGCTCCGCACGCGTTTTTTGAATGTATTAATTAAATTTAAAATTGTTATTACATGTGTAAATAACAATAATACTCTTTCAAAAATATTTGTAAGTATGACACGCACAATAGTGTATCGAATGGGATGGGATTTATCATAAGCCACATAGCTGGAACTTTAAACTACTATCTATATATCACCCTTAGTGCTCACTTACACTATATAAGAAAGTAATGAAAATATTAAGCTATACATTATCGAACAATATGTGTTCAATCTTTTATTATATAGATATAATATCGGGTATCGTCTGCTGAACTCGCTAGCTTAAAATAAAACAGCTAATTAGTTACTTATTTGCCCGTAAAATTCCCATTCAAATATTACTTGTACTCCGTTGAAGATGTTAAGCTTGCTAGGTCAATAGCGTAGTCATTTCTAAGAAAACAAAACCGTTCATATAGGTCCAGCTGTTTCGGAGATTACCCGGAACAAATAAACAAACAGATATATCGACAGAATTAAAAAAAAAATTGATATTTGTAGCACCGCAGATATATGTATTCATCAAAAAGTATTTATTTGAATATTATATACACGCTTTATTCTTACAATACGTAATATATCACAAACTAAAAATTGGGAACAAAACTGACGTAGAATATACATTTTGAGGAGTTTTTGACGGGATTTCAGTCTGTTATGGAGGGATTCTATATTTTATTCATAATTTTGTGTTATTTGACTCTATATTGTGTTAAATTGGAGGCGTTTTATGTAATACGGTTTGTTTATTATGCTAAGTGAAATAAATGAAAAATAATACCACGGAGCATGTATTCTGGGGTCTTGAAAATTAAGAAAATAAAAATTTACGAAATATTATATAGAAGATTTGGCGCTTATATATAGAGAATACATAAGAACTACCTATATTGACAATTTCGGAATTGGCAGTATGGATTAATTCCTTCGCCTGTATTGTGATGGACGAATATTATTACTACTAACCTTTTAGAATAGCAGCACAAAATAGACTTTAAAAATGTTTGCGATAGCAACGCACTACTTATAATCAAAAATTGGAATTAAAAATAACCTACAATAAACTTTTGAATAGGAACACAAAATAAACCCTAATAATATCTCCGATAGAATGTTATGATGTTACCATGGCAACGCATATAATACTGACACTGACACGCAGCGGATGCTCTAAAAATAGCCCGATTTTGAGACATTCTTCATTAGTGCTCAGCTCCTATTGGTTTTAACGTGATGATATGTAGCCTATAGCCATCCTCGATAAGTGAACTATCTAACACTGAAAGAAACTTTCAAATCGGACCGGTAGTTCTTGAGATTATCGCGATCAACCAAACAAACAAACAAACAAACTCTTCAGCTTTATAATATTAGTATAGATTTTCATTTTCATTTGCACAAAGATTTTTTTTAATGATTATATAGCCTACCATGCAAGGGTGCCTTTAAGTTCTCTAGACGGTAGTCACCTGTTGACGAGCAAGGAGGATGTAATAAAGCGCTGGGCTGAGCACTTCAATACTCTGCTGAATGTGGATCGATCAGTTGATCTACAAAGCATCAGTTTAATGCCTCAGCTCCCTTTTGCATTTGAGCTGGACGAGTCTCTATCGCATGACGAGGTTGCTACTGCCATCAGACAGCAACAAAACAAACGGGCGGTTGGCATTGACCTTATACCGGGAGAGCTGATAAAATATGGAGGAGAGGAGTTGCACATATATGTGTGGGAACTATTTGTTTGCATGTGGGAGGAGGAGCGCGTTCCGGATACATTTAAAGTATCGCGAATAAGTGCTCTCTACAAGAACAAAGGTGACCGTTCTGACTGCATATCATATCGCGGTATTTCGCTCCTTACAGCCCCCGGAAAGGTCTTTGCGAGAGTTCTCTTAAACCGCCTAAAGAACTTGTCCGAAAAGATTCTGCCAGAAACCCAGTTTGGCTTCCGACCAGATCGAGGCACATGTGAAGCTATATTCTCTGTGCGTCAACTGCAAGAAGAGAGCAGAGAACAGGATCGTCAGCTGTACCTTTGCTTTGTTGACCTGGAGAAGGCTTTCGATAGCGTGCCTCGGGAAGCTCTATGGTTGGTGCTAGGTAAGCTCGGGTGCACAGGAAAGTTTGTGAGACTTCTCAGACTCCTGCATGATAACATGCAATGCTGCGTTGCCGTAGACGGTGAACAGACAGACTTCTTCCCCGTTACCTGTGGGGTGAAGCAAGGATGCGTCTTAGCACCTACTCTGTTCGCCTTATACTTTGCGGTAGTAGTAAGAGAAGTCTTAGAAACTGTTTCTCAAGGAGATCGCATCCGCTTCCGCACAGACGGCAGTCTTTTCAACTTGGCTAGACCTAAGGCTCGCACTAAAGTCTCTTACGCTCTGATCACTGAGATCATGTAAGCTGATGACTTGTGCTTCTTAGCAAAATCCCCAGACGGCCTGCAGCAGCTGATGTCCGCATTCCATCAAGCCTGCCGTAAGTTTGGCCTGAAGATCAGTGTCAATAAGACGGAGGTGATGTCCCTTGACATACACGGTCACGAGACACTGACCATAAAACTTGGTGAGGATGTTCTGAAGCAGGTGGATAAATTTCGCTATCTGGGGAACACTATAACATCTAAGTGTGACCTTGATGCTGAGATCAATAGCAGGGTGGGTGCTGCAGCTGTGGCATTCGGTAAGCTATGTTCCAAGGTCTTCTGCTCGCATGATCTTAAGCTAGCCACGAAAATATCTGTTTACATGGCAAGCGTGCTGCCAAACCTCCTATATTCCTCTGAGACATGGTGTGTATACCGCCGCCACATTCGCACTCTAGATCGCTTCCACCTTAAATGCCTTCGTACCATCATGAAGATCAGATGGTCCGACAAAGTGCGAAATACTGAAGTTTTGCGACGAGCCAATGTTGGTGGCATTGAAGCTTATTTAATACGTCGACTGCTTCGGTGGTGCGGTCATGTATCTCGTATGACGGAGAAGAGAGTGGCAAAGCGAATCTTCTATTCTGAACTAGAGGCGGGCAAGCGGAATCCCGGTGGTCCCCTCTTCCGGTACAAGGATGTCCAGAAGCGTCATATGAAGAGATGCAATATAGAGTCCTCTTGTTGGGAAAGTTTGGCAGCACAACGGCCAGAATGGCGCAGGATGGTAAACAGCCAAGTACGCAAGTTCGAGGCTCAGCGTAAAGCTGACCTTGATACCAAACGCGACCAGTTAAAGGCTCGCCCTCCTGCTGCCATAACATATCATTTTGAGAACGGCGTACTCACGTGTCCTCAATGTTCACGAAGTTTCGCCACGAAGATTGGCTACATAAGCCATCTTCGAGCACACAAGCGCCGCTTATAAGTTTAGGGGTCAAAGTGGTCGCCATGGCCGAACCCGGTCGGACCAATCATCATCATCATCATCAATAAAGATCATGGCAAATGGCAAATAACTGAGTAGCCATGATGAAAACCCTTGATTATAGAAGTATACCCTTTGACAAATGAACTATAATTAAGTTCAAACTGTAAAAAATCAATTGACTATGGTCGAATGTCGATCAGTGGGCGCCCACTAATAAACTTTAACTATGCTAAATTTCGAGTTCACCTATTCACGGTAAATAGGTTAAAAGGGGGTACAATTTTTTTGCTTTACGTATTAATATATAAATATTATATAGATTTTTTTTTATTTTTCTTATATCATATGATGCAAACGAAGAGGTGGGTCACCTGATGGTAAGTGATCACCACCGACCACAGACACTAGCAACACCAGGGGAGTCGCAAGTGTATTGCCGGCCATTTAAAGAAGTGTACGTTCGTTTCTTAAAGGTTTGTCCGTCATAATGGTCTGGAGACACCGCCACTGGGACTCGATTCCACAGGGTGAGATAGATCTGACAATATCGCGAACTTAGAGATTTAAAAAAACAAATTCTTTGCAATATAGATAAATTATTTAGAACTGTCAAAAAAGTATTAGACCTATGTGCCACTAATAACTTAGTTTATATGTTTTTAAAGAGTGATCCCATAACTTTTTGTTTGAAACTCCACTTGTTTGAAACTTCACTCTCTTACGTTGAATAGCAACCTACTCAATCCCATACGTATTAATATGCGGTTTTCCTTTTATATCGTAAGCATAGCAAGAAATTCAAACAATATTCCTGTAAGCGTAATGAATAGCGGTAACCGCCGTGCACATTACCCGCTATAATTTTTAGAAGGAAATAAATTTAAAAGAAAAATCGTATTTCAACGTAATGAATCTTGAATAAATCATATTCGTAAGTATCTTACAATAATAAGCAAGGTCTAAGTAATACATAACTAGGTTCATACATATATAATATGCTAGCCTCTGCCCGCGACTTCGTTAGCGTAAAATAGTTACTTAGGGCTAATGCCAACACGCAGCGGAAGGTCTCAAGAGGAAAAAAATCCCAATTTTGAAACATTCTTCGTTGGTACTCCGCTCCTATCGGTCTTAGCGTGATGGTACATAGCCTATAACCATCCTTGATAAATGACCTATAGAACATTGAATTTTTCAAATCGGACCAGTAGTTACAGTGTTTCCCAACGTGGAGCCCATGCCCCACAGGGGGGGCAATTTAATAGTTTAGAATTGGAAATGGGGCAATTTAGAAATGGACTCGACACGACTTTAAACCTGTCTCTTTGGGTTATTTAAATGTAATGCTAGATATCGCTGACAAATTTAACAAAAAAGGCGAATTATTAAAAAAAATGCCGTGATTAATTATTAGGTATAATTTCGTTTGACGGTACCAAAATATCTACTGGATAATTATAAGGCGTCAAGTCAAGTAAGTTTTTCATTATATGTTTTGAAATTTTATTTACGACTAGCTGACCCGTGCTAGTTCGTTTGCACCAAATCGGTTATTACCGGTTTTAATGTAAATGACCTTAAAAAAACCTAAAACCCGATTGCAGCGATAATTAGCAGTGACTCCTAACTATCCAGGGACTCACTTTAACATATACTCCGTTGGTATGTGAGAAATCTTTAAAAATAAGCGTAGAACCTGTTCGCAGCATCCTCTAACGGGTTTAATGAAGATAAAAACTAAACTACATATATTGCCGATAAATGTCTTCGCAATACCCCCTATAATTTCAGCACTCGACATAGGTACTGTAAATAGTAAACATTATCTACATTAAATTTCCTTTTTTTTGTCGAACTGACTACGCTATTGCCTGGCAAGGCTTTAACAGCTTTACCGGACTACATAACATAAAATTTCCATTTCGATTTAGTAATTTGTTTTGTAAGAATTTGTAAAGTATTCGTGAAATCTTCATCCAAACATAATCTTGTTCAATTTAATTTACTTTTGACATATAACCCACCTTTTCCACTAAAATATTGAACTTGGGATAATATATCTACCTAACGGTGAAAGAATTTTCAAAATCGGATTAGTAGTACCAAGAATTGCCCGAAAACTAAACTTTACTTCTTTTTATAATCATCATTACATAGTACAAAACAAAACCCCCTACTACGTCTGTTTGTCTGTTCGCGATAAACTCAAAAAGTGCTGAATGGATTATCATGTGGATTTCACCAGTGGATAAAGTGATTAATGAGGAACGTTTTAGTATATAATTTTTCAAGGATTTTTATTATAATCAGGACGTTTACCGGGCCCGCTAGTATTAGTGTATATAGGTACATCATAGTGTGGTAATTGAAAACACCTAAACAAATTAACGCCCGCGTAACCACAGATCACGCCACCGTGGTCTGGGGGTAAATTTCGCTCCCGCACACCAGATTAGGCCCCCTTCAGCAGCGGCTCAAGCCTAGGTCCGTTCCCTGGGCATGGAGCCCTTGAGTGCGTTGCTCGCGCGATACAGTGACACAAAATCTTACATATCACCTCCACGCACGTGCACGCATACACGCTTACACATGAAAGTGGAAGGGTTATGTTTCTTTCCTTTATCGAACTAAAATAGTTTGAATAATTATCCGATACGAAATATATATAAGAGTTGCTGAGGTATGTATGCTTGGTACACATATATGCTCCAACAACTCGTATATGTATGAATAGTTAGCTTAGGTCAGCTCAGATAGATTGCGAATTGCACGTATCAGGCAACAGCCCAAGTCGAGGTTTTCTGTGCACCCTTGGGCTAGTTGCCAAATAAAATCGGCTGAATGCCCTAAGCGCTCGCCTTAGTAGTCCGGTGAAGCTGTTAAAAGCTTAATGGGTAAATAGCGTAGTCAGTTCAAAAAAAAAACCTAAAAAATTATTTCATTCAAAAACCTGAACCAACTGCTTGAAGACTTAACAATATTTAAAGAAGTTTTTTTTTTCTAAATGAAAACGCTGTTTACCTGGAAAGGTCTTTACAGCTTCACCGAACTATCGAGGCGAGCGCTGAAGGCACTCTGCCGATTTGGGATGTTTGGGCGACTAACTCAAGGGTGCACGGCACACCTCGGCTTGGGCTGTCGCCTGTTTTGTGCAAAAATCGCTATCTACTATTCATATATGTATGAGTTGTTGAAACGTATATGTGTACCAAACATATATGCCTCAACAACTCCTCCATATATTTATTATCGGAAAATTGAGAGTTTTTTCAGTTCGATAAGGGAAAAAAAGTAAATCCTTCCATTTCCATGTGTAAGCGTGTAGGCGTGCACGTGTGTGGGATGATCGTATAGTGTTGTAGCAGTGATGTATATTTAATCTCGTAATATTAGTTATCACTATGTCAAGTTTCGTCAAGATTGGTTGAGTACTTTCAGAGTGATGCGTGTTCATAGGGACAGACAGACAGACAGACAAAAATTGTAAAAAGATTATTTTTGGCTTCTATATCGATAACATATAACCCTGATTAAAATTTTCAAAAAATATTTAATGTACAGATTTCGACTTGTTACAGTATTATTATAGTATAGATAGATGTTTTGATCATATAGATGTTCATAGAGATTTCTTTCTAAAACTTCATTTATATTTCCTAAGGGAACAAAACAATTTAAAAAGGTTTCAATAGATTAAAAATGGTGAGGGGCATACAAATTTTAGAAATGTTAAGGTCGGGGCATGGCCTAAAATAGGTTGGGAAACATTGCCCTACAACGTCACAAACTCACAAACTTTACCTCTTTATAATATTATAATAGATTTCTATGGAACAGGGTTTAGGATTAAAGGCATATATTGTAGTAACAACTACAGGGTCATAGGTATATTATAGGAGATACTAATTATAGTTCATAACATTTATGTACCTTGAACCATGAAGTCGTAAACCGAGAGCGTGCGCGTACAGTCTTGCGCTTGCGCTTGTGCTAGAACAAAATTAAATCTTTTTTATAAAACCATTCAAAAACCTCTAACCATATCACATGAACACGTTGACCGCTGCTTACATTGAATACGACTTCAAATCAAATAACATTATTAGCAAACTGTAAATTCATACAAATTTTCTTTGTTTTATAACATTGCAACAGTCAACGAGTTGCATCATATCAAAGAATTAGAAAAGTCATTGCAACTGATAAATAACAAAATATATATTCTATTTAATTTATTACACCTTTAGTATAAGATTACTTGATAAAATGTATTTTTTATAGAAAATCAAACTATCGAGCACTGTCAAGGGTAGTGATTGAAGACAGCTTTCACGTACCAAAATGCATTATTCTCGAAAATTCTTTATGCAATTACTAAGCAGACATTTATGATATGCGTAATTATTATATTAAAAACTGATAGAACAAAAAAATATTACTTTAGGTGTAAAAGAAATGTTTAATCTATTTGTAGTTATTGATGTCACATAATTAGTACATGAATACATGTATATTTTATTATTGTGCTACGATTACAATTTATTTATTGCTCATTATTTCCATACATGCACTACTTATAATCATTTTTTCCACATTACCGCTGGTTAACTGAAAGAAAAAGCTCGCAAGTATACGAACCAAACATGGTAGTAAAGAAAACAATAGAGTATTCCCTGATTTATTTCAGGTTAAAGGAAATACTAAGATCTATTTCTACTTGTTATAATAACCTACTGAAGCATTATTCTTGCCTTTCAACAAAAAAAAAAACATGCAAAGTATGCGTATAGTACGTTTAAGAAAATACAACACCTTTAAAGGAAAGGGTACACATCAAACACTGAATAATATAGGTCTACAAACGGTTACATAAAGCGACTCGTACTGTTAGGCAAGTGCTAAGGTCATTAAGTTTCACCAGGTTAGTTCAAACATATTTTGAAAGCGAAATGATGATTATTTTTCTCAAGCATGCATGGAAATATCGTCATTATTTTCAAAAAAAAAGAACACGTGAAGTATTGAATTTACAGACAAATAAATGCATCGCAGGAGAGTTTTTCAAATTTGGAACATTATAACGCTCCAGCAATGTTTTATGAAACAGAGTGCTGGGGTTATTTATATTTTTGGCGTATTTTCTTACCTCACTTTTACTTAACGACAATTGACCGGATTCAAAAGCAAAAGATCGAAATTAATTACTGGGGAAAACAAAGCATTTTTTTATTAAAACCCCAGAAGATATAGGTATATTTAGCGGCAAAGGTAAACATAATCATTCATTGTTTATTTGATACATAGTTAAGCCAAAATAACCCTTAATCCCGATAAGAGTGCCGCAATACTCTTCGATCCCATGAAACGCGCTAATAAATTTGAGCCCATCAGGCTATACGGAATCGATATCCCTTGGGTCGAAGAGGTCAAATATCTCGGTATCACATTAGATAGACATCTAAAGTTCAATTCACATATAGACAGAGTGCGAAACAAAGCCGCTATGGTCTTGGGTCTCCTCCATCCGTTGCTTTGTCATAAGAGTAAGATGTCCCTCAGACACAAGCTCACTTTGTATAAGACGTGTATCAAAGTCAACCCCAATTATAATTTTCCAAAAATATTTAATGTACAAATTTGGCCTTGTTACAGTTTTATTATAGTAATAGATACTCTCCGTGGCTGTAGCTTGATATTTAGTTCTGTTTGTTACAGGTTGGTATGATATTAAACGTTAACGGAGCATGTCGGTGTATCCAACTCTATAATATTACCTCAAAAGAGATAGTATTTCTTGATATCAAAGCAATAATAACAAAGGTTTCTTCTTAACTTTAAGAAAATGAATTCCACGAAACAGGTCATTAGCACACAAAATCGCTAGAATACTAAAAGTAATAGCAACTTATTTAAACTTGACAAGTCCTGAATGTTATACTGAACATTGTTTCCGTAGGCCTTCAGCCACTCTTCTGGCTTAATCTCGAGCGAATTTGACGATTCTGAGAAAACAGGGAGGTGGGAAGTCCGATAAAGTGGCTGAAGGCCACATTGAGGACTCAATTGAAATCAAAACTCATATATATAATAAATTAGATCAAAAACATCATATTGCAACCTAATTTGGAAACAGAATCTCATCCGCTGGCCACTTGCCAACATCTATGTACACAGCCATCCACCACAAAACAGCATATTCAGCCATCTACCACCACACCAATGCCCCCCTACAAATCTCATCAGAAGTTCAACAAACAAACATAAATGTACCGGGAAAATCAATAATATTTTTCTAGTAATTGCTCCAATATGACTAATGTAACTTTTAATATTAATTAAATTAAATGAATAATATAAAAAGTACGTTTTATTTCTCTGCCTTCTTTTGAGAAAAGCACTATATATGATTCGGCGGAAATAGCAATAGTCTGTCTCATAGTAGTGAAGTTCTCGCCTACGGCTTGGTCTTCAAGCTCATACTTAACCTTGGATTGCCTATTTCACGACCTTTCAATAATGTACTATTTCATCGATAACTTCAGTATAGAGATAATAGATCAAAAATAAATAGATCGGCTGCCTGTTATATTAGCTTAACGCACGTTTTCCTAGACTATACGATCTGTACCTAATAAAATATATTCTAAATAACCCATCAGGCTGAAATAGATTCCCATCGGAAACATTTTTGTTTTTCAAAAGAGACAGTAGTTCCAGAGATTATTTCCTACAAATATCCAATCACACAAACTTTACCACTTTATAATAGTAGTGTAAATAGTAAAACTTATCTGCAGATATTAATACACTATAAAAATCAGAGTAATCTAAATGTTAACGTTAAGTAAGTAACGTTAACAAAACTGAAGTTTACGTAAAACGAACTCGATATAATATACTACGTGTACTTGTTTTTTCTAGTATCTTTGTGTAGAGAATCTCTTTTGTCCGTTTTAGTATAGATTGGATTTTATTTCTATGAAGTGAAAACTTTTTTAGCGTTGTTTGATAGGGGAAAAACTTAAGGGTTCGCATCACCGATGATCTCGACATGGTCGTGACGTATCGCATTTGTGCGAGAGACTGTATACACTCGAATGTATCATGTGTGTTGAAATAATTTTTAAATTGGTAAAATATTGTGGTTTTGCAATATCGACCGTCACCGATGACATCGACATACTCGTGACGTATTGTGTTTGTGTAGCAGACTATGTACATGTAATATTGATTTTTTCTTTAAACTTGTGCAGTCCACCATAATTTTTATTAATTAGTAAACTGTATAAAAATGTATGTAATTATTATCGTTAATTACTAAATCGATCGAAACTGTTAGTTTATAGCGTAAAAAAAGTCAGGCTAAAAACTCATAATTTTCATCATAAATCTTGCCCTAACACGATACATTTCTTACTTAAATTACATGGGATTTTAACTTTTACAATTCATTTTCTTCTTCTTCGACGAGATGGTTCACAGTGACCCACCCATACACATTTTTATAAGTAGTTCGTTGAAAGTGTTAAAGCCTTGCCAGGCTAACCGTGTAGTCAGCGGGAAAAAAAAATATTTCATAGAGAATCGAACAACCTAAAAAACTATCATATAAATTTTCGATTAAATTAATCAACTTGGTAAATAACGGACACTAATAGCTACTGCTCGAAGTGTCAATAAATGTGAAAACTAGGCTACTCTTGATAATTGAAAATAATGAAATTTAAATAATCCAAACAATAACTTATTAACTCCAAAAAGCACAGTTATTCCATTGTTTTGAATTTTCACTTTTATCGGTAGTCCTCAAGTTTATTTTTCATTTTTAGATAATATGTTATACCTATATGCTTTCTGATATAAGGTCAGAGATATTAGACAAGTTGAGATCTTGAGATCCCGTCCTTTTAATGGATTTAGTTTCGAACTTTCTAGATATATCAATTTTAATTACCGAGGTGAATAAATAGAGTGGCAAGTGGATAGAGGTCTTTTTTATAATTTATATGTGGTACTTTAATCCTAGACGTGTATACACAGAATGTTTGATGCGATTTTAATTCAACAATGACATTGGTAATTATTCCGTTGCCAATGGTCTTAGCGTGATGATATATAATTTATAACCTTCCTCGAAAAATAAGTTGCTCTTTAAAACTGAATGAGTTTGAACTGAAAGAATATCAGTAGTTCCTGATATCAGCGTGTTCAACGTTAATATATCATTTTTTTTTTCGAACTGACTACGCTATTGTTCTTACTGGCCTTCACAGCTTCACCGGACTATGTATATCATTATGTTAACACTATTGTATAGGTAATGTTTTTTGCGAAAATTGTCTCTTCGATAGCACTTTGTCTCTATATTTACATGTATTAATTATGTCGATGATTGTTACGTAGTCTGTAACATTATTTATCATTCTACTTCTTACAATGGTATTATGACTAAAAAGCTGTATATACGTTACCTACATGATATTTTGACAAAAACAAATAGCACGAAAACGCACACATACGTAACGTACTATTGTTACGCCGCACTGTCTGAAATAAAATGTGGAAGTGAGAGAACATATTCTCAATATCGGTAGCAAAAAAGAAATAGTAATATATGATGCTTAGATACGGGCGGATTGACGAAGCAGCCGTCAAAATACGCTAGCTAGACAAGTTTTAACAAGACGCTGTCGAAGCACTGATGACCTATCTACAGCTTTTTAGTTATACCATCATTGACTACTATGATTTATCACTTATTAAGTTTTTTTCGAACTGACTACGCTATTGCAAGCAAGGTCTTAACAGCTTCATCGGACTAATAAGGCGAGCGCTTAAGGCACTCAACCTATTTTATTTTGCCAAGTAGCTCAAGGGTGCACGGCACACCTCGGCTTGCGACCTTCGCGACCTATCTGAGTTAATCTAATCTTAGCTACATATTCATACTTATAGTAGTTATTGAAACATATATGTGTACCAAGCTTACATACCTCAACAACTCTTATAGGTATTTTGTTTTGGACAATTTTTCTAAACTGTTTCAGTTCAATAAGGGAAAAACGAAAATAAAAACACTTACACGATATTTTTTCCGTACTCGATTATTGTTATTATTTATTTTCTTTATTCTTCTTTATTAATTGTTTATTTGCATTTTAATACTATAAAGTGGGTTGAACATTCGTCAGTATACGTACAATATATCTATTGCTTTAATCATCACAAACAGTGCACACTAAGATCCCCTCGTCTTTGAAACAGTGCCTCCAGTACTCACTTAGATGATTCGCAAAATCTGATTTTATAATATTTTTCTTGTTATTTTTAAAGGGACTTTCTTTTTGTTTGGTATTTCTTCATTCCAACTTATTCATGTGGGACCCTTTTATATTTTGCTTAGTTCTATAGGAATTCAAATTAACATCGATCGCGTTCTGGTTTAGTTTTAAAGCGCACGTAAGGTTTCCTGGTCAATTCATTACTTTCCATTACGTCACATTTTATAACTTCATTCCGAACGAGTTTGGCTACTCTGTCACACCCCCACGGAATCATATAAAAATATGGTTTTCCTTATTTTGAGATGAATCGGACTTGTGCATAGCGTACAGCTATTATTTTGAGCACCACGTTATGTCCTCAGAGTCGAATATGTATATTCAGTGTGTGATCAACCACTAGGCAATAATCAAGTATCAAGTTGCATCTCATAGAACACAATCGTTCAGATAGCAATATATCCATTATTCAATGCACAATAAAATAAGATACTTGAAGTATATTGGCAATATACTAAATCAATAATACCTAAAGTGGATACCGCGGAACTGAAGTGTTTTGAGAGTAACCAGGATACCGCTATATAGTTGTATTTTAAACTAACTGACCCGTGCAACTTCGTCTGCACCAAATCGGTTATTACCTGTTTCAATTGTATTTATAAACGCGAAAAATCTTAATAAACCTAAAACCCGATTGCAGCGACATTTAGCGGTTTCAATTGTAAATCCGAACTATAATAGGGACTCATTCAAACATATCCCAGTTGGTATGTGAGAAATCTTTTAAAATAAGCCTAAAAACTAACTTACATATTTTCCCGATAAATGTCTTCCCAGTATTGGCGATACATAAATATTTGCCGATTTCAATTACATTCCTTGTGATTAACTATTAAATATATATATTTGCCAAAATAAATATTATTTATAACTTATTTATTTATTTCTTCATTGGCACATCAACGACGCTCTCACAAAATGTTATTTAAATGTAATAATCCACAAGTTCAAGACAGTATGAAGCATCTTTACAGATGTGCACATATTGCGCCATATTTATCTATAGCACTGAGGGATAATATACCTTTCTAACATTGAAAAAAAAATTTCAAAACCTGATCTGTGGTACCAGGGATTTCTTGAGTACAAAACGATAAATCTATACTATAATAAAACTGTAACAAGTCGAAATCTGTACATTAAATATTTTTTGAAAATTTTAATCAGGGTAGACTATGTTATCGATATAGAAGCCAAAAATAATCTTTTTACAATTTTTGTCTGTCTGTCTGTCCCTATGCACACGCATCACTCTGAAAGTACTGAACCAATCTTGATGAAACTTGACATAGTGATAACTAATATTACGAGATTACATCAAATATACTTTTTGTCTCATAAAACGCAAAGGGCTCTCCAGGATAAAGGATTAAAGTCTAGAATATAAACCCGAATTACTCTGAAAGTACTGAACCAATTTTAACGAAATTTGACACAGTAATAAATAATATTACAAGACTACATCCAGGATATTCTTTGTCTCATAAAACGCAAGGAGTTCTCCAGAATAACGGACGAAAGTAAAAAATTTGTAGTTCATGAGATTCTTAATGGATTTTGGTAATTTTCCTTTGTGCTATTTACAGCAGACAGATTAGTTAAAAAATTAAGCTATATAGGCAACATAAAAAAAAAATAACCAAAAAAAAACAATGACGGGGTTCGAACCGTCTCCCCGTCGATCGTGCAATTAGTATAGAGCCGCCATCTTTACCTCAAGGCTACGCTTACATAATAATTGGGTTCAAAAATTTCAACTTCTTCGGAAACGTCCACAAAATTATTGATAACTAATCTATACTATTAAAACTGTAACAAGTCGAAATCTGTACATTAAATATTTTTTGGAAATTTTAATCAAGGTAGACTATGTTATCGATATAGCCAAAATTAACACAGTGATAACTGATATTACAAGGCTACATCCAGGATACTTTTTGTCCCATAAAACGCAAGGGTTTCTCCAGGATAACGAAAAACAAAAAAAAATTGTTAACGTAACTAGACTTTTTTGCGACAGTACTAAACTAAACTAAAGCCGGCAACGTTGGAAGAACAAGAATTTTAGAATAGCTGGTTAATACTGTGACAATTGGTCGATGATAACTGAAGTATGTTGTAAAAGTATTAGATATAGCATTATCAAGATGTATAGTATGTCATAGTGTGATTTCACATTCTTTGTAGAAGGGTGCACACTTTCACTTCCGAAATTATCGCTGTCCGACATATTTTAAATTAAAACACTGGTTACATTCACAACTGCGTACGGTGTTTCATAATTTATAAATAGCGTTAAAAATGCGTCGTTTAATCTGTGACAGTCAATTGTCTAATGAAATAGTAACAAAGAAATCAGTGAAAGATGCAAGCGCGGTGTGTTTGGCGGTATGTCAAAGGGCGCAAGGTCCTCTGTGCATGCCGCGTAATACTGGTCAACGAGTGTTCGACAAAGCAATTTGAATGTTATGTTTATACAGATAGAGTTGCAGATGTTTTTGAGTACTTCGTCAATAGTGCAAAGTTCGTATTTTAACCTGTAGCTTCGGAAACGTAACGTCACAAAAAACCATAATCTTCATCATCATCATCGTTGGCAGCTCTTCTCGACCCAATGCAGAAAATAAGCCTCCTCTCTTTTAAAAATAAAAACATGTAATTGAAATCAATCGAATAGTGTTTGGATGTACGTAGGTCAGACTTTGGCCAGTGTATATGTATATTAGTAAGATTGAAAAATAAACAAATTCCATAATATTATAAAAAATATTATATTACACCTAATTTAAAAATATAAAAAATACATATACCTATACATTTTTTTAATTACTGAAGATTAATTTGACCCGCAAAAAGCTAACGTCACGCAATATCTAGACGGTCACCCATCCAAGCACTGACTACGCCCGACATTGCTTTAGTGATCGGGCATCTCTATCTACGCGTTTCTCTCGCATATTTGTGACGTTTACATACGCCCAGATACAAGGGATCTCTAGGTCTCTATGGAGATCGACTCTCCGAATGTACCACGGAGCACCGGTCACTTTACGTAAAACACGATTTTGGAGAACCTGCAGCTTATGAAAGTTATCTTTGGACATATGCGCAAAAACGGGGCAGCTATATGTCATCACGGGACGGATACACGTCTTATACAAAGTGAACTTGTGTCTGAGGGACATCTTACTCTTATGACAAAGCAACGGATGGAGGCGACCCAAAGACCATAGCGGCTTTGTTTCGCATTCTGTCTATATGTGAATTGAACTTTAAATGTTTATCTAATGTAACACCGAGATATTTGACCTCTTCGACCCAAGGGATATCGATTCCGTATAGCCTGATGGGCTCAAATTTATTAACGCGTTTCGTGGGATCAAAGAGTATTGCGGCACTCTTATCGGGATTAACTTCTATGCGCCATCGACGAAACCATTCACCGAGAGTATGAACGGCTTTTTCAATGCGCTTCCTAAGAAAGTCCGACCGCCAGCCGGATGTGTAAATAACGGTATCGTCAGCGTAACAACCTACCTAGACCCCCCGAGACCGAGGTAGGTCACTGATGAACAGATTGAAGAGCGTGGGCGCGAGTATGGAGCCCTGTGGCACACCTGAGCGTATCGGGTGGGGCAGCGATAGTTCACCATCCACTCTGAAGCGGAATGTCCTATCAGTGAGATAATCGCGGATAATATGAATTAACCTATCGGGAACGCGAGATTTACATAATTTATGGATGAGCCCTCCATGCCAGACCTTATCGAAGGCCTTGGCGATATCGAAGAAGACTGCAATTGTGCGTTTCGGTTTACATTTCGGATCGGCGTTAAATTTAGAGAAAATGTACTCCGTGAGGCGGTGTACTTGATTCGTGCAAGAGTGTTCGGCGCGAAATCCGAACTGCTCAGGGGGTATTAATTTTAAATCTGTAATCGAGAACTGAAGACGGTTCAGAAGGAGCCGCTCGTAAAGTTTTCCTAAGGTATCTAACAGACTAATGGGGCGATAGCTAACGGGAAGCGTAGCTTTTTTGCCGGGCTTGTGAATACCTATCACTACGGCCTTTTTCCAGACGGCTGGAAAGTGACCCTGGGACATGGCCGCATTGAAGACGCAGACCAATAGAGCTATGATGCGATCAGGAAGGAGTTTCAGGACCTCGTTCCTGATCCCATCGGGACCTGGGGTCTTCCTAGGCTTGAGACGCTTGATTGCGCCTGCAACTTCATCGAAAGTGATCGCGGTTAGGGTATCCGCCGGACGAGACGCGAGTACATGCTCCGCAGCTGATTCGATTAATCCGTTATGGAAAGAGTCAGTGTTATCAGTGTTTGGCGAACACTGTTTCTCTAAGCTTGCGGCAAGGCATTCCGCTTTATCTATGCTATCGAACGCGGGAGGCAACCCGGAGCCTCTGTCGAGAGGTGGCATTGGAGTGACCATATCTGATTTAAGAGTTCGCGCTAGAGTCCAGTACGACAGGTGAGACGGCTGGAGACCCCCCAGGAGTCTGTCCCACCTGTCGCCCCGGATCTCAGAAATACGAGATTTGACTGTTTTTCGTAACAGACGTGAACGATCGCGATTCCCTACAGACGGGTAAGCGTCGTAAGCTCGAGTCGCGGCGTTCTTTTCCGTGATCAATGCTCTCACGTCGTCAGGGAGTATAAAACGGCGATCGTTCGCCGCTTGTACCTCTTTCGAGGTCACCCTGATGGCGGTCTGGAGATAATCAACCAGGGAATCGATGGCCGAATCCGCGTCGGCTTTAGACACCAACACGTCCGGAATCCTGTCTAAACTAACCTAACCTAACTGTAAAACAACCGGGCGATAATCTGAATCAAGTTCGTGTACAACTTGTATGAGTCGTACAGGAAGCGTGATATTTTTTAAGAGAGCTATATCTAATACTATGGGTCGGCAATGATCTTGATAGTGCGTGGGTTCCAGAGGGGCTATGACGTCAAAAGCGAGAATCCTACCTAGTTCGTCGAATATTCTCCCGTTACGAGAGGTACACGGACTATTCCAGATAACATTCCCGCTATTGAGGTCCCCCGCTATAATAACTAAATCTCCTAAATTAAGTAGCGCCTGCAAATCGGATCTTAGCAATTCTTTATACGGTGAAAAATACGCGGAAACTAAAATGATATTCAAGTGACCGGTCATACCTATTTTACACACTGACACTTCCATATTGGATAGCGCGGGCGGATCTAACGGCATGCAATATAACGAACGCCTAAAATAGATTAAGGTGCCGCCCCCACGGGTGGCACGATCGTTTCTTACTATGCAATAATTCGCGATTCTAGGATTACGCATTTTCGGTTTTAAAAACGTTTCCTGTACGAGGAGAACGTCTATCTGTCTACCGCGTAATAAGTCAGCTACTAGATCGCGCTGTGTCCTGAGGTTTCTAGCGTTAAAAAACGAAAGAGATAGACAGCGTGGTTTAACCCTATTCATTGCCGCGAACATTGTTAAACCGATTTGTTATAGTGAGCACGGGCGAGCTCGTTCATTGTCCTAGCAAGAGCCGGGAAACGCGCGAACGCTCTGAGCATATCCTGACTTCTCTTCGTCACGAGAAGCTCTGCAAAAGGTAAGACGTCTACTACATCGTGCACGACCATTAACTGGCTAATCCAGTCAACGCCGTCGAAAGAAAAGGTGCTGAGGCGGTCGTATTGAATAGGCTTCGCCTGCGGAGGCTGAGCCTGAGGTTTCGGAGCCTGAGGTTTCGGAGCCTGGGGCTGAGGTTTGGAAGCCCAGGGGGCTAGAGGGGCCCGCACGGGTTGCGGCGCGCACGGCACTGAGGGTGGCGCGCGCGGGGTGGGTGCGGGCGCTGCCGAGGTGCAGAAGGCACCCGGCAGGCCGGGGAATGCCTCCACGGACATGAGTGGCGGAGGCGGAGGGCGGGCGGCGGTTGAAGGCGCCCTAGGCACCTGTTTCGCCTGTCGGGGACGTTGTGTGCGTGGCGCGCGGGGACAGCCGCGGTAGTTCGCGGGGTGACCCGCGTTACCGCACAGCACGCAACTGGGAGGTTCGGGAGTGCCAGGAGTACGTGTGCACTCCTTCGTGGGGTGGTCATCCAGGCACTTGACGCGCCTGGGGCGAAGGTGACAATTCCTCGCCGAGTGACCATAACACTGACAGTTATGGCACTGCGACGGGGTATGGGTCTTGCGTGGGGGCTCGACGGTGATACCGTTAAGATCACACACAGAGGTGAGGTTAAAAATGGCCTTGCCCTCTTGAGTGCGGTCGAGGAGGACTAAGACCATGTTGTACGGGGCGCGGGTGCGTGGGTGGTACATCCGATGTACCTCACGCACGGGGAAGTTCTTCTCCTTAAGGGAGAGGGTGACGTCATCAACCGAGATTTCGGCCGGGACGCGACGAAGTATTACACGGAGGAGGCGTTCCTCCTCGAGTGCGAATGTGAAATAAGCTAACTTCGATTCCCTTAGGAATTTTGTTAGCGCACGATGATCGGTAGAGGTGGGGCATTTTACTTGGATGCCCGTCGGAGTATTAAGGGCGGACGTGTAATTAATTTTAAGGGATTTCAATCTATTCGAGATCGAAGTCCACTGGGACTTGTTTTGGATAGTGACTGGCGGTGGGGGGCGCGGTTTCCTGATTGCGGAACCCGTAGATTGGGAAGCAGCGACAGAGACGGAGCTAGGTCCGCCTACGTGTGGTTTCGAGACTGCTGGTATGGCCGGCGCTGGCACCCGGGCGCCATCTATGTTGACTAGCTTTTCGGGGCGTGCGGAACCCGAGTCAGAGTCCGACGAACGCGAGTTGCGGCGTTTAATATACGTAACGGTTTTAAAACCGTCACTATCTGTGTTTTGCGCTGAAGGCGCGGGAATCGTGGACACGTCACCGGTCACGGGCGGCTCGGCGGATGCCGCCACATCAAGCTCCATCTCGGAGCCGGTCTCCGAGCTGGAGCTAGGAATCGGGGCCTCTAGTAGGCCTTTGTCGCGCGCGTCTAGAGGAGACTGCGGTGATAAGGTCGCGAAGGAGTTCGCGGTCGGTAAGTTCGTTGTGAATTGAGTGCCCTCGCCGGGACGCGACGCACTCACGATAGCGGAATCAAGATCTTTCTCATTTATACCGTTCGCGATGAGAATTTGACGTAGCATACTAATATCAACAATAGGCGAGTCCATCGCGGAGGACTGAGAGGGAGGGGCCGCAAAACAACCTCCCTGCCTTAAGGGCAGGGGGGCACGCCGAACGGGTTTATTACTGGTCTATACCGGGTGCAGATCAAGAGAGCTGTTTAAAATTAACGAGAAGAAGAAAGCAGTACAGGAAATACGTTAGCGAGACTGGCAAAGTAAATAATTTGAATAGATATAGAACAAATAAATAAATGGATAATTAAACAAATAAATAAAGTTATAAAGAAATGACGACTAAAAGGATAAAGGACTACGTAAATAAATAGATAAACTAATGAGTAAACAAATAAGTGTACCAATATAATAAACAAAGCAATAAATAAATACAAAGGAAGGGTCTCACTCAATTTCAGGAAAAATAATGCAGGTGTTACGCAGCTGCGGTGCACATGTGCGCCTAGTCAGATGGATCTGTATATACTGTCTCACAATAATCACGAAATATCGGTCCGAGCGCGGACACAACCGTTGCCGGCCGCGTCAGAATCGGAACTCTCTTATAACAATGTTAAACCTATAACTTATTAAGCATTCAAAAAAATGTATTAAAAATGTAGCCCGTTCAGGCAAAGAGTGACCAATTCTTTAATTAACACGTCCAAGAATAAATAGAAAAACACTCCAAATCTGTCCAAATGAGGAACATTATGACAAGTTACTTCTATTTTGATTAGAATATAAAATTGAACTTAGATAACAAAATATACGAGTACGTATAAGCAAGACAATGGGATGGCATAATATTCACAATACATTAACTACTATGGCGACTCACGAAATTATTCAATTAATATTGTCGAGTTTCATTTTGTGCAGTCCGAACGTATTCATAGCTCCCGGCTAGATTGCTTTCTAAGCAAATAAGTACAAAAGCCTCATATGATACAATAATACGAACACAAATGCAGAAATCGACTCCGCAGAGAGACAAAGTTTCATACCTCTGTGAAACTGTATACAATATATTGCTTGTTTTAGGTCACACGCCAAAATAATTTAATACGATAACTTTATTGAAGTTAATATCATTGGACATCAGTACAGACCTCACTTTATTTCATAAATGTTTAAATTAAAGAATATAATAGAACTTTATAAAAATATGTATAGCTAGCTGCACACGCAGCACCGCACGCGTTTTTTAAAATTGTATTAAATAATTACAAAATTGTGAGACTATGTACAATTATAGATATATTCTTCAAAAACAATTGTAAGTACGACACGCACTCCACTTACAGTAACATGTAATGTATACATTAGATACATAAATACTAACAACGTGCCTATTGAGGTTTATCATTAGCAACATATTTGAAATTTTAACCCACCATATAACTACCTTAGTCCTCACTTACACTGTGTAATAGACTAATGTAAAACAATAACTTAAGATATTACTTTAAAGATTTAAATTTACGTTGCATTTATAATTACGATTTTGTGACTATACAAAATATAAACGCTTGCCTGTTCCGCGTGAAATTATATTATGGGACTCTTTTCGTAACACGTTAATGGTCTAAGACCCTATTAGGAAGACTTCTTCTATCTTCAAAGTTACTAATAATTATAATGTCGCATTTTAAACAATAAGCTGGTAATTATTTACCCAATTGAAAATAAAGCATGAGTTAAAATCTCGCCAAATTTCATGCAGACAAAGTCGCGGGTAACAGCTAGTCCAAAAAGAATAGTCTCAATTACTTCTAATAAGGTTCATTATCTACCAGTGAAAGTTCCGTGAAAATCAGTCTAACCGTTCTGGAGATAGCACAGCAGGTGATACCACGGTTAACAATTTGTATAAACGAAAATTGGTTGAATTACTCTGCTAATGAAAGTTTCTTGAAGATCGGTCTAACCGTTTTTGAGATAGTACTACGGGCGAAGCCACGATTAACAGCTAGTCTAATTTAAAATAGATTAAATTACTTGTAATTTTATCCGTTATCTGTAGGTGAAAGTTCCTTGAAAAAAGGTTCAACCATTTTGGAGATGGCATTTCGGACGAAGCCGCGGTTAAAACAGAGTCTAATTTAGAGTAGCCTTTTTTTTATTAACGTGGGAAAATCCCTAACGGATACGGGTAGCGTATCCGGGGAGAGGGTAGGTTATGTCCGATTCGCGCGGACTAAAACCCCACGGTGTACCGTCTGCCGCATGATAGGGGCAGCCAGGGTTCGAGCATGCTCACTGACCTGAAACTGCCTCTGCGGCAGTCTGGAGAGTGAACGCCAGGCTTCGCCCTACTTTAGAGAGGCTACTGGGTACACGACCAGCAGCCTCCCCTCGTCAGCCTCACCCGTGCAACGAGGAGATGGGGGGCCCCGCCCCATCCGCTCAGGTTTGGCGACGGTTTTGGGAGAGACGGGCATTACGCCTCGCCCCTCCCGCTGCTCTTCTTTGGCGAAGAGGACCACTTCTGGGATCGACCTTCCGGGCCCTCTTCGCCGCCTCCTTCTGTGAGATGACGGTCTCGCAACCAGGGCGCGGCGCTGATCGCCCCACGCGGCGCACTCCGAGAGAGTGTGCTGCGCGGTGTCCGTCTCAGCGCCGCAATCGTGGCATACGGCGGTGGGCTCCCTGCGAGCTGTAGCCTGCAGCGCAGCGATCTCTCTGGGCGCTGGAGGTTGACCTCGGGATTTTC
Organism: Antheraea mylitta; assembly: GCA_014332785.1. Lineage (NCBI taxonomy): Eukaryota > Metazoa > Arthropoda > Insecta > Lepidoptera > Saturniidae > Antheraea > Antheraea mylitta. The sequence continues at coordinate 10,514,414 of JACEII010000031.1, read as the reverse complement.
CTGCCGCCGCGTAATTGTACACGGCGGCAAGAGTTTCCGCCTCCAGCTCTCAGGGTAGAGAGCCCGCGAGCACCATAGCCGCCGCCGAGGACACCGTGCGGCACCCGCGGATCTCCCTCAGCGCCGCTGTGCGCTGCGCTTTGCGCAGGACGCGAACGTTCGTGGCACTGAGGGAGTCCGCCTACACCGGCGCCCCGTAAGCGGCCATGGCCCTCACCATCCCAGCATAAAGACGGCGGCAGGCAGCAACCGGCCCTCCCGTATTCGGAAGGCGGCCGAGCGCCGCCGCCGCCCTTAATATACGCGGTCCGAGCCCCTTGAAGTGGGGCTCGAATCGTCAACGCCCATCCAGGGTGAGGCCCAGGTATTTCATCGTGGACCCCACCCTGATACGTACTCCTCCCACCGTTATGTGGGCCCCAGATGGTGGCCCCTGCCGAGGCCCGTGGAACAGCAGGGCCTCGGTTTTTTCGAGGGCCACTCTGAGGCCCACACGGCGGATTCGCCCGACCACGAAGGTCGTAGCCAGCGTGGTCAGGCGCACCAGCTCCGTCCATTCCCTTCCCTGGGCTACGACTAGGGTGTCATCCGCGTAACATATTAGACGCGCTCCTGATGGGAGCGCGCCGCGGAGCACCCAGTCATAACCCAGGTTCCACAACAAGGGCCCGAGGACCGAGCCTTGTGGGACTCCACAAGGAGTTCCACGTCGGACCGTCCGCCCTCTGCTGTCTGCTTAGACGACCTCCCTTCCCTCGAGGTACGCCTCCAACAGCCGCCGCAGGTACGGGGGCACCCCGAAGAATCGGACATAGCAACATTAAGGAGTCGCGAGTGCGTTGCCAGCCTGTGTTTGGGGGCAGGAAGGGGAATGGAGAAAAGAAGGGGAAGGGGGAAGAGAGGTGGTCCTCCGGCGCTCTCACTGACCGAACGAAACACAACAATGCAAGCACAGTTACTTCACGTCCGTTTTCTGTGTGAGGGTGGCGCTACCCCAGACGAGCCGACCCACTCATGCTGAAACTAGTAACAGCTTCAGCGTGGCTCTACCACCTACAAAGTTGTAGGTGTTGTTGTTGTTGTTTATAATTGTCTGATGAATTGTTTTGGGTGCGGATCATTTATACAAAGAGTCTTATGTTCTGGCTACTGTCAACTAACTACCCATCAAGACAAACCTTACGAAAACAATTACAATAGTTTTACGTTCAGGCACAATGAAGTTCCCGCTTTCCGGCTTCAACGTAAAACTTGGTCTGGTGAAGCTACGAGGACCTTGCTAGGTCAATAGCGTAGTTAGCTCGAATAAAGAATTCAACGTAAAACTTTAATCAGACTCATATATTCATAAATTCCGCTAATTTATTTATATCTATACATATGCCATAAGCTTAATCGAATGTTGCTCATGATAATTATGCACTGTAATAATACGTTACGATTATGATTCGGTTAGTACTTGCTATGATTTATATCCAGACTACCCAAAAGAAGGTTAAATTTTTACTGCATATGTATATATATTTGCATTCCCATTTGGCTATATAACCGCGTTTCAAATGGTTGAATGAAAGGATTATGAATGAATAAATTATGTTTATTTTAATTGTTTGAAACTTCTCTGTATACTATATTAGATGTAATGTTATTATTTGGCGTCAATATGTATTAATTTTCATGAGTTCGTACCCGAGATAAGGCAACATATAACTGCCCATGGGAAAAACACTGCTTTCTCAGGTCAATGCCCACCAGAGAGAATGTTTGACCCTGGGACTTATTAATAGTGAGGGCAAAAGAGATTTTGACGGGATACTATAGTCTTTTAAACGGTATGGGTAAATCCGTCGGAATCATCGGTAATCGCGGAATATAAGCCAGTTGTCTCACTGCTGGCCCTGTGAGAATAGTCACCACGATTATATTCTCCCTCAACTCTTTTATAAGCAACCTACTATACACATGTTGGGGAGGCTTTTCTTAATAGCATAATAGGAATGCCAACTTTTAACATAAGGTCGTGAGGAGGTAAGCCAGAAGGGCTTAAAGAATTTAAAAATTCTTGAGGATAGTGCACTGTATCCTCAATGTTACACACCGTGTCAATGGATTTATAGTGTTTGACTTGTCCGGGAATTTTCTCTAAAATCAATTTATTTATCTCATTCACCGTTTCGTTCCTGGGTGTCACTATTGCCCTAGAAGAAAGCCACTGATGATCTCTTTCCAAAAAATTTTCAAGACCAGGATATATTGCGTCAATCAGATGCTCTAACCTATGTAATATGTGACCTAATTTATCATCAAGCTTAATGTCATCTTTATTACTGTTGGTGTTAGGATAGCTAATTTTTCCTTCTCCAAGATTCAATAGTTGGTGCGAAAATTGGTTATCGTAGTTGTCGCTTAAAAGGGATCTTATGTTTGTTCGTAAATTGAGATTCACCGGAACTCCACAAGTAAGATGATTTTAAGCATGCCCTGATAACATCAGCGCGTGTTCCTTTTGTTATTACAGGTAGTGTTTGCCGAAAATCGCCTGCAAAAACAAAAGTAATACCACCCATAACAGCATCTGAGTTTCTGAGGTCTTTGAGCATTCGGTTTACTGCTTCAACATGAGCTCTATGACTCATGGTACATTCGTCCCATATAATTAAAGATACCTCTTGTAAAAGTTTCCCGAACGGTCCATTTTTACGTATGGAGCATACTAACTGTTGTTCCAATGATACTGTCAGTGGTAGCATAAAGGTAGAGTGTGCTGTTTTCCCGTCATTTAATAGAGTTGCAGCAATCCCTGAAAAGGCAACGGCCAGCCCATTTTTCCCAGATTGTCTTACTTTTGTTAATACTAAGTTTGCGAGAAATGTCTTCCCAGTACCTCCTGGGGCATCAAGAAAAAATATTTTACCCTTGTTATTTAGCACACAGTCAATAATTTCATCAAAAACTAGTCTTTGGTCTGTAACTAATTTCGGTATATTTTCATTAATAAAATCTGACAACTTATTGTTGTCGTACGATGTCAGGATGTCAGGATTACATCCGATGCATTATGTAGCCGAATTGAAGAAGGTAAATCAAAATCACGTAAGGTTTTCTCATTTAGTTCTAAGAGTTTATTTTCTATTTGTAACAGACCTTCATTGTAGATGTCATCATTATAGGGTAAAGTGGTCCTGATTCTCCTGTCGTACGTACTCTATATCTTATGTCGTCACATAAATCGTCCTTGAAGTTTTCTTGCAATTTGAGTGGTTCAGATGGGTAACAAAATAATAATACTACCACAAATAACTCCCTCAGCTTCGAAGGACATTGAGAGATTGAAGCTTCTTTCAAAGTGGTTTCCCATTGGTTATTGTATTCTAATAAACCTCTCGCGGCAAGCAGCTTGGTACGTTTCTTTGAGAACTCCGTTCACAGATTTTAAGTCCCGGAAAGAGGTGGGACCACGTACGTGGTGAAGCAAAACTCTAAGATAGAAACACTCTGACTGAGAAAGATGGACACTGTATACTCTTCCCAAAGCAGGGCCTTTTTTATTCCGGGATGTCCAGCGACATCTTCTCCTCGTTTTCTGCGGGAAAATTTGTTATTAGCCCAAGTATAATAGTGGGGAACTTCGTGATAAAATAATGTTTTTGTGACACTGTCGGAATTGCACAAATCAAAGAATGCGGTCAGCGTTGTTTTTTATGGATTTTCCACTATTCTTTGCACATTGTCTGGTGAAAAGTATACTCTTTGGCCGTTTTCTAAATGTACGGCTAACTGCACTACAGTAATCTGTCATGTATAGGAAATTCCAACAATCTCCATACCGCTTCCGATGTACTTATGTAGCGTCCGTTTAAATAATTTTCGACTTCATCATGAGTATTTCTTACCCTAAACGTTGCCTGATCCGAGCCTTTATTTATATACTTACAAATATATTTTATCGCTTGAACAGAATGACAGTATTCCACGTTTATGTAGGCGTTAAAAGTTCGACAGAGAATTGGAGAGTACGGGACGATCCATGTGTTGTCTATAGTAACAGTTCTTCCACGAATACTCATCGTAGCTACTTGACTGCCGTTATCAACGTCTCGGCGTCGATAAACAGGATACCCATCTTCCCCGGTTTGGGTATTAGTGACAAAATGTCGTGGATATTTTTTTGAACATTTGCCATTTTTCATACATGGAGATGATAGATTTTGATCCCCACATGGCCCGTATACCATGTTCTTGGTCACAATGTCAAACAACGTCGGATCATTATCTTTATCGGGTAGCTCAGCATATAATATATAATCTTAGCTCAGCATATAATATATAATATATAATCTTGTCAATTTCATCAGGTTGTATTTTATTTTCTAACCAAAATAACATGTGACAGTGTGCTAAACCTCGTTTTTGCCACTCGACACTGGCCATATGACATTTGACTTATCCGAAAATTTCTTCTTTTGTAAATAGTCTAATAAGTTTCTGCATTTTTAAATGAAAAACTCTTGCCATAATGTCATGTCGGTCGAAAGATCGTTGTCCAGAAAAAAGTTCTTGCTTAATTTCTTCCCACTCGGGGTTGCAAATGAAGGTAACAAATAAGTCAGGCCTTCCGTAATTTCGCACGTATGTCACAGCGTCTTGCGTTTTTTCATGCATGTACGCGGTGAGCCCGTGAAAGATAAGGACGAGATAACATGTTGACCAATATTCGCAGCATTTACATTAACATCCCTATTCAAAGCATCTCTTAAATGTATATATTTGTCGGCTCTTAGCTTTTGTTGATTTCGGGATATAAAATTAAATCTTTCCGATATCATTTTAGCCATCATGTCAACGCAGTATTGACTGCATAAATCTCGGTAATGATGTAAAGTATTGAAACGATTATCTTTAACCATTAGTCAGTATGCATAGAACTGCATACAAGAAACTGTTTTATTTAGAACTGAACCTTGTTGCTGTATAGTCAGATAATAGCCATCTTCTCCTTTCACAAACATCAAAGGTTACAGCAGGGGATCATAAGCGCGATGCAATTCGGACACTCTTTTTAGCTGGCCATTTTTACAATGCAGTATTATATCTCTGGGTCCTTTGTCTTCATCTACTAACAGGATGGCAACTTCGATTGTTGTAGGGGAGTTGTATCTTCCTCGATGTTGATTTTGTGCTGTGCGATCGGCGTGAATGATTAATTTTAAGTTGTCCAATAAAAGGTTGCTTTCTAAACTGTATTTGAAACTGCGTATGTATTCATTATGGCTATTTAATACAGTCTGCAACTCACTGATCAAATCGGTTTTTAAAGTGGGGTTCATGTTTGATCGAAAAGAAAGTTGGTCCGCGTTTTGACCTGTTGTAGGAAGTAGACTACCAATTAAATGATAAATCTGACCCTCTATCTTAAAAGTAGGCATAAACTTTCTTTCTCGAACTTCTTTGGCACCGAACGACGTCATTTGGAATAGGGTATTATATTTACGTATATTGTTTAAAAAATGCGTAGGATACGGATGATCACTTATCGAGATACTTTTTACAGGTTATGGTGGCTCTTCAATATCAGGGAGAATCACTTTACCTGCAGCACAATACATACCATTTGGTTCATCGTTCCATTTTTTGGCAAAACACGTAGGACAGGTTTTACTCATTGCTCCAATTGTTACTGCTCTCTGCTTAGCATAAGCGATGTTGGGATCATAATTAAAAGCTGATCTATTACTGTGAGGTGCACTTCGATAGCGTATTCTAGATATTCGTTGTCTCTGTGCTGCACCAGTAAGCCTCTGCGAACGTTCGGTGCTAGACTCTCTGTCACGTATATCTGACATATTTTGCCTATGGTTACCCAGTCGCTGAGACCTTCCGGTGCTAGTCTCCCTAGCACGTCTCGCAGAGTTACTTGCTCTTTGGCTGGCAAGCCGCTGCGAATGTTCGGTGCTAGACTCTCTATCACGTGTTTCTGTCATTCTGCCTATGGTTACTCAGTCGCTGAGACCTTTCGGTGCTAGTCTCCCTATTACGTCTTGCAGAGTTAATTGCTCTTTGGCTGGCAAGCTGCTGGAAACGTTCGATGCTAGATTCCCTGTCACGTATTTCTGACATATTCTGCCTATGAATACCCAATCGCTGAGACCTTTCGGTGCTAGTCTCCCTAGCACATCTTGCAGAGCTAGTTGCTCTTTGGCTGGCAAGCCACTGGGATCGTTCGATGCTAGTTCCCTGTCACGTATTTCTGACATATTCTGCCTATGAATACCCAATCGCTGAGACTTTTCGGTGCTAGTCTCCCTAGTATGTCTTGCAGAGCTAGTTGCTCTTTGGCTAGCAAACCGATAGGAATGTTCGGTGCTATGCATTTCTGACATATTCTGCCTATGAATAGCCAGTCGCTGAGACCTGTCGGTGATAGACTCTCTAGCACGCACTTGAGATCTGTATTCTCTTTACATTTTCTCGTTACGAGTGTAACGCGTTGTGTATGGTCGAAGGAAGTCTCTCCCATTCGACGTAGTATAGCCGCTCTTGTCTGGGATGTATGTGACAGTTGTGATTTTCTTTTAGGCATACTGAAGTTATTTATTCAGAACAATATGATTGTTTGGAACAATCAAACAGTTATTCCAATTAGAAAAAAGTCTTACAAAAAAACCAAGGGTAGTTCCGAAAATAAATAAAGCAAAATAAATAAATCTTTTCATCGAAACAGTAAGACAGAAAGTAGAACTTTTTAAGGAAACAATAAAATAGCAAGAACTTATGAAAAAATCTTATTATAGAAACTATATAGAAAAAAGTAGTTCTGAAAAGAACTTAATATGAAAACTATAAAGAAAGAAGTAGTTCTGACAAGAACTCTTTCTTATAAAATATCGAAAATGTGCGTATTACGTTTTGGGAAATTTAATTTTTTCAACGTCCGCTTCGTAAGGAGCCGTCCGCGCGAGTGAGCCGCGCGGCTACCTATCTTGTTTACGTAATAGGCTACGCCCCTTTACCCACAGCGACACGTGACGCTATGCGCTATCGCGCGCCGCCGTCGCATTGCCCGAACATTAATAAAATTGCATCGCGTATTTTTTTTTCTTAAACTATGCATCCAGAAAACATACTGTATAAAACGAATTTTATCCAAATAAAATATTCTTGGTGACAGAGCAAGACTGACGTGTTGTATATGAAAAAAACTGCCTAATAGAAATATTACTCAATAATAGAAGATAACGACAAAGACGCGGTTAATCATTCATTCAAATGATATGTAGTAAATGGGTATAGTTTTTTCTTTTAAACACTTGAGATGATAAATTTACTTGTTTTGATAAGAATTTATAATTGTGTTTGATAATATGACCAATAAACATCAATTAACAATTTCAATTACTTTTTTAATATAAAAAACTACTTTTCGTGTCTTAAATATAAAAGTTAGATATATGCTGTCGCTGACTTTTTTTTAGGTTTTATTAAGCTCTACAACTTTTCTTTAGAACTCGATAATATATATCTCATCGTTAAAGAAGCGTTCGTAAGAAACGTTTTTTTCCACCGTCTTTTCTCCGACTTAATTTGCAAATCTGACTACCACAATAAAGTCTTTTTATTATTCGGTTTAATATATAGCCCAAGACGTTCACAAGCAATGTGGCTTTCAATTGGTAAAAGAATTTTCAAAATCGGTTTAATAGTTCCAGAGATTACCCCCTATAACGTCACAAACTCACAAACTTTACCTCTTTATAATATTAGTATAGAAGTATAGATAAATGGCTAGTATTATAGGGTCTAGATGCCTTCTTATAGCATCATATTGGCGCTAACTGAATTTATCGAGAGAATATTGTCAATTTCTGAAAACGCGTTCTCAAGTCCTTAGACGCCCCCGGGTGCCTTTAAAGTGCGAAGCACAACAAGAACAAAGGAACCACGCGTCAATAAAACGCCTTAGGCTTGATTCACACTATGATGCCGTTCTCGGTTCAATCTCGCTCCAGTCTCGATCTGCAGATGTCGCTGTGTCCACACATGTCGTTTTCGGTCCGATATTGCTTCAGTCTCGCTCCGATCAAATCTCGCTGTGTCTACACTATAAGTTCCATAATTAGTATGTCTCGATCCATGGCCGACATAGGACGTTTCCCGAAATAATCCGATAAATTTCTAATTATAAGTAAAACATATATTGAGAGTGCAAAACAGTCAAGTATTCTTTTAAAATGTTCACAAAAATCACTATATATTTATATTTCACCATATATTATCGGAAAAAAAGCTTATAGAAAAGTTGGCGAGAATAATTATAATGTGATTATTTATTATTCATAACCAAATGTTATAAATTTCACGCGTAAAGTAATTATATTTTTCAAAATTACGCGATTTATTACTAGCCATGACTAGAAGAATAATGTAACAAAAGAATAATGAAAAAAAAAAACATATTCACACTGTCGGTACAAGCTATGCCCTGTCAGATCTCGCTCCAGTCAAATATTATTTTCGACCAACCAGTACAGGAGCGAGATCGAATCGGAACTGGAGTGGTACTATAGTGTGAATGCTCTGATTCTTTCTTGTTTACGAATATTTTACCGGACGGACCGAGACTAGAACGAGTTCGAACCGGGACCGGCATCATTGTGTGAATCGGGCCTTAGTTTGAACAGACACAGTATGCCATTTGGATTTATCTTATTAAAACAAAAAAAAATCGTTAGAAAAACGCTCAACCCAATGGGACTTTTCTGGACTTTATTACCTTATCTTTGTAACAAAACATTAAAAAATTGATACTTTTGAATCCTTTTTTTATGAAGAAAATGTAATTTAATACCTTTTAACAATCCTGACTTTAGATCCTGGTATTGTACCGTAAGCCAGTTAAAAGTTTGTAATCGGATGAAAGTATTCTAACCGATTTCCAAAAAGGAGGTGGAAGTTGTATGTTCGGATGTAGGTACTTTGTATGTAAGTTAATTGATATCTTCGTAAATGGGGAATCGATTATAATGTTTTTTTTTTTATTTGAATTGATTACATACAAAGGTAAATAGGACCATTATCTAATCATGGAGAAGAGAAATGCTGCTTATTTTATTTTCATCCAATTCTAGTGTACGTATTTTCGTCAACAATAAACCAAGTTTAATTATTTTCATTTTATATGAACTGCTGATAATTGGGGGTGATATCTAGTACTAGTCTGATACTAAGGGTGGAAAATAAAGGAATGAACAGCACTTATGTGAATTTCACTCACTTTCAGTCAATTAATTTTAACAAAAACTTGAAACATAAAATATAACGGAATTTTCTGGATTAATTAATCAATTACTAAAAATGAGTATGCATCAAAATTTGATAATGTATATCTTTGTATCAATTTAATCGACTTAGCAATAGAGAACTTTTTTGTAGAGCGTTTGATTTCCTACAAGAAAGTACATTGAATTTTCTTGCTAAATTAATTACTAACGGAGATACGATTTTTTTTTCATTGGTCAGAGAAAAAAACCGAAAACTATAATGCGAAGGAGTTTTGTATTGAAAAGAAAAGCTCATTTTTGGTGAGAATTCTCTAAAGACGTCTACCACTCATTTTTCAGTATACTAGTACAAGGTGGTAGAGCCATGCTGATGCTGTAACTGGTTTCAACATGAATGGGTCGGTTCGTCTGGGGTAGTACCACCCTCTCATAGAAAATCGACATGAAGTAACAGTGCTTGTATTGTTGCGATTCGTTCGGTCAGTGAGAGCGCCGGAGGCCCACCTACCCTTCTCTCTCCCCTCCCCTTCCCCCTTCTCCCCAAAACACAGGCTGCCACTCCTTGCGGCTCCTCTGGTATTGCTAGTATCTATGGACGGCAGTGATCACTTAACATCAGGTGTCCCGCCTGTTGTTTGCCTCCTATGATATTAAAAAAATACTATGAAAAGAAAACAAAATTTTTGGCCCACCCTAATCTACTGTTTTTTATATGTTAATGCATATGCGTTAAATTATTAGGCCCGTTCTCGTATTCCGCGACATGTATTTCAATAGTATCAGATTCAGTACATATGATAAACCTCTGTTTTGGTGCAAAATATTGAAGAATTGATTGAAAATTCCAATATTAGTAAAATATCCACTAAGATACTTAATTAGTTTCAACAAAAATTTATATACAACTAGACCTACTAATGAGAAAGTTAATAAAGTAATTGATTTTATTCTTTCAAAATTTAAAGCATCATCACAAACCTATTACTCAGTTGACTCTGTCGCAGATAGCGAGGAGGCAGTATGTTATCCAATAAAATTTTTGAATTGTTCGACCGACTTCCGTAATTACACCGCAAAGATTAATATCAGAAGTAGGTTCCTATATTATATTATTAGGAAATTGAAATCCAAAATATGCAACGGTACTCAAAATATTTGATTTTTTTTATAGAATATTCCGTGTTAACTGATAAAAGAACTGGTGATACAGATTTTATACCAAAAATTCCTATGATACCCTCAGAATTTCTTTTTTCTGAAGAAAACCTTCTCAGCTCAAACATGCAATTTATAAAAAGTTTGAAGTTAACAAAGCAAAAGGTAAATTTTATAAGATTCTACAATTGACTTAACAAATCTATTCACACGGACAATTATGTTACCCTGTCACGTGTAACTTCTAAACAGATTTTCATGCGGTTTTCAGTAGATAAAGTGATTCATGAGGAAGGTTTAACTATAGAATTTGACAAGCTTGCTTTTTTTTGTCGAGACGAGACAACGTCTGCCAGGCCCGCTATTGACATATAAACCTAACTAGCGGGCCCGGCGGACGTTATTCCACCCCGATTATAAAAAAAATACCTTTGCAAATTATATACCAAAACGTTTATTATTAATCATTGTATCCACAAGTGAAAACCGCATTAAAATCCGTTCAGTAGTTTTATTTTAATTTATACTATATAATGATCTGAACGACCGAGCGTACCTATTTTTGTTTTGACAAAGTCGGCGAAATTTGCCTTTATATTCTAACTATATTTTTTCATCGCCTGAAAATTCTGATAAAAAAGTTTTCTCTGAATGAAATTTAGCTAGATCGATTAATCGTCCTCTATACTATATATATATATATATATATAATCGAGGCAACAATCTGATAGATTCTTCTACGACAAGTAAAACATGTATACATTGATATTCTCTACTACCAGTACGAAACTGAGGCATAGCATGACGCTAGTAATAGGTATTTTTTTCTATGTACTTACTATTTTGAAATTTGTGTTGGCAAAGAATTCATATAAGTTATTTAGTAGCACATATACTGATTCTTTATTTAATAGTATGTAATAATTTAGTTATTTTACGTTTCTTGTTTCATTTAATATTTTGATATTGGACTTAATTTTTTTATTAATAAATACAACTTGTAATAAATACTACGCAGGCGACGACGCATTGACATATTCGCTCTGCTTAGTTTAAGATGTACGAATAATAGAATGAAGCAAAACGTGATACTTTAATTTTCCTATGAATATACGATATATCATTATACTAAAATATTGTTCCAGGTAAAATAAATGATGACACAGACTCTACCAATCACGTATAATGGTGATCACATATATGCATTGCAACAATCTATCATTACCAAAGGTATCGTTACTTATTTAGGTATACATTTCAAAACACGGCAATTGCTGACGTGTATTTTGGTCTAACTTACCTAGAAACAATTTCGAAAGTGTATTAATTGATAATACAGCGATATTCAAGCATTTCATACGCATAGTTGCTTTGTCTGTATGATTTTATATTCTAAACAACGATGCAATAAATATATTTTTTTTTAAATAACGTAGTTCTTTTCAACAATGATTACTTTCGATGATAATAATTTAAAGTACCCGCGACTCAGTAATATTTTTGTACGTACATAGTGTAGAAAATTATTTTCTTTATCCAAATCGACAAATTCGAAGAATATATATAGATAGGTAATTTACAATTAAACTCTCCATTCCGCAAACAATAATACGAGGAGCAGCCATCATGCCGTGCAAAAAAAAACTTACATCATATCGCAGCATATATACTGGATTCAATTATCTAGGGATTAAAATAATGAAGTAGTTATTACCAATAGCGGGCTGGCGGACGTTGTTGCACCCTGATAATAGAAAAGCCTATTATCGGACAGCAGAGCCACCTACCGGGTACTATTGTGAATCGGATACACAAGAACACGTACACAATATTTCATCAAAATCTATCTAGCCATTTAGGAAGTGTTCAATGACATATAAACGTACAGAAGAAATTTATATATAAAGATAGTAGTGAAAAACTTTGGAATAGTTTTCAATTTGAAACATTTTTCTACGGTGCTCCTTTCCTATTGGTCTTAGCGTGATGATATATAGCTTATAACCTCCCTCGATAAATGAGCTGTATAACACTGAAATAATTTTTCAAAAGTTCCTGAGATAACCCTCTACAACGTCACAAACTCACAAACTATATCTAAACTAATATCATAAAGCTGAAGAGTTTGTTTGTTTGGTTGAACGCGCTAATCTCAAGAACTACCGGTCCGATTTGAAAGTTTCTTTTAGTGTTAGATAACTCATTTATCGAGGATGGCTATAGGCTACATATCATCACGTTAAAACCAATAGGAGCTGAGCACTGATGAAGAATATCTCAAAATCGGGCTATTTTGGAAGCTTCCGCTGCGTGTTAATGTCATTATTATATGCGTTGCCATGGTAACGCGATAATATTCTATCGAAAATATTTTCATGTTTTATTTTGTGTTCCTATTCAAAAAGTTTATTCTACGTTAGTTTTGTTTACAATTTTTAATTATACGTGTTACGTTTATATCGCAACATTTCTAAAGTTTATTTTGTGTTGCTATTCAAATACTTTAGTAGTAATAATATTCGTCCAATAAGACAGTCGAAGGAATTAACCCATACTGCCAATTCTGAAGTTGTCAATATAGGTAGTTTTCTTCTATGTCCAACTTAATTTAAAGGTATAAGCGCCAAATCCTCTATATAATATTTCATAAATTTTTATCTTCTTAATTTTCAATACCACAGAATTCATGCTCCGTGGTATTATTTTTCAATAATTTCACTTATGCACAAATAGAGACAAGTAACACAAGATTATGAATAAAATATAAAATCCACTACATGGCAGACTGAAATCCCGCCAAAAACTTTATTCTACGTTAGTTTTATTCCCAATTTTTGATTTGTGATATATTACGTATTATAAAAATAAAGTGTATGTATATATTATTAAAATAAATACTTTTTGGTGAATACATACATATATCTGTGGTGCTACAAATATCAAAATTTTCTTAATGCTGTCAATATATCTGTTTGTTTATTCGTTCCGGGTAATCTCCGAAACGGCTGGACCTATTTGAACAGTTTTTTTTTTTTTCTTAGAAATGACTACGCTATTGATCTAGCAAGGTCTTAACAACTTCACCGAACTACAAGTAATATTTGAACGGGAATTTTACGGGCAAATAAGTAACTAATTAGCTATTTTATTTTAAGCTAGCAGGTTCAGCAGACGTTACCCGCCCTGATAATAAGACAGACTATACCTAAACCTTGCCCAAGGATCATTTTATATATGAGTGAAAACGACGTAAAGATGCATTCTGTAGTTTTTGATATGATGAAATAAGAATTTTGTTCATAAAAGTAAACCATGATTTAGACCTCCGCGGTTACAACGTTGCAATTAACCTCATGTAGCAACAAAAAATAATTTATTTTCAAAAGCTAATGGTAGTATTAAAAACATCTTTGTCTTGGATCCACGATTTGATTGTATTGTGGATCCATTACTTTTTGAAACGATGATACTGGGCATATCACTATTTCTCATAATGAACAGACTACATTTAATTCAATATCACCCAGAAATACCACCCACCCATGGTGTCGTGTAAAATTAATTGAAAAATGTGTCATGGGTTGCGATAAATTTATTTATTTTCGTAAAGTTATTTTTGGCTACAATTTGAGAGCTTTAACCAAGGATTTTTGTTTCAAATCTATAATTAATTTCAATTTTTATTTACACATAGATTTTTTTAAAATGTTTATATAATTAAAGATCATGGCAAATAACTGAGTAGCTATGATGAAAACCTTTGATTATAGAAGTATACCATTTGACAAAAGAACCCTAATAAAGTTCAAACTTTAAAAAATCAAATAACTATGGTCGAATGTCGACCACTGGGCGCCAACTAGTAATACATAATTACACCTGAGATTATTTTTTGCGCACCTATATTCTGACTAGTTAAAAAATTTGGCGATATTGTACCAGGTGACTGTTTAGACAGTAGCAATATTTCTGGAGGACACTGTGCATTCAATTATCATACTAAATAAATAAAAAAAATAGGCACTTAATATTTGACCTAATACCTAGGCGTCTATGTTAAGGCAGTGTCAATGCCCGTCGGTTGATATCACTTCATTTGAACAAAAGAAAAGGGGTTTATTGCCCGCTTTACTATTGAAGGTTCTTAACTCAGGGTCGCCCATTGTAGCTTTTGGCATCGATCATTGCACTTAGGTTTATTATTTTATTTACACGTTCGTAATTATACTTTTGTATTAACCTAGGTTTTCTTGGTTGTATATTAGTATTTGTTTTAAAATTATTATTTTATATGTTCGATGTGACCATGAATAGAAAACTGTGAGTGTCTAACCCTTCACCTTGTGTAAGTTCTGTGTTTTTCTTATCGGGATTTATAACTCAATACGAAGTTGCTAAATGAATGATAAGGAATATCAATGGTCGTTTATTATCCGTTGCTATTTCCATACTATGATTGTAATTTTATCGACCATAAAATGCATGAGACGATCAAGCGATCAAGAATTGACATAACATGAGAAAATATGATAGTAAAGAGACCTCATCTTTTAAAATTTGACTGTAACAAACTCCAGTGGTCAACTAGAGGGACACCATAGTAAGCCAGTGTGAATGATGACCTCTCATTTCAAACACTATGACTCATTCAGATATTATAGTATTTTTAACAGTTAACTAGCTTCCGCCCGTGACGTCAACTACATGGAATAGTTTTACTTTAGGCTAATTATTGCTAACACGCAGCAGAAGCTCTTAAAAGGAAAAAAACGATTTCCAAACGCTCTTCATTGGTGCTCTGCTCCTATTGGTCTTAGCATGATGATATATAGCAGTCCTCGATAAATGAGCTATCTAACACTGAAAGAACTTTTCAAATTGGACTATTGATTCCTGAGATTAACGCATTCAACCAAACAAGAAACCCTCCAGCTTTATGATATTTGTATAGATTAAAAACAAATGAATGAACAGTGTTTAAACTCATGGTACTTAAATGAGAAACACCAATGATATACATTTTAAATTATATAACAATACTCACTGATAATATACACTGGCATATAAGTCTAGACTTTATATAACTTTATATATGACTAATCTTGAATAGGATTTCAAGTAAAACCAGTTTTTATCTTTTAACTTTAGACCTACCCAAAAGAATATGGAGGATTCTTTATATGATGATTCTTTTTATATATTTTATTCTCCTTTAATATATTAATAGCTTAAACAAGAAATGAACACTGGATTCTAGTATTACTCTTCATTTAATTATTTCTAGTTCTTGTGGGATAATATTTTATGCTTACATTGATCTCATAGTTTAAGAAAATTATCTAAAATCCACGTAGATTTTTAATACTGTCAACCTGATCAAAAACCACACTACTAGAAAAAAATATGTAATAAGATACATGAGCATATTTATGAAGAAATGAATACTCATTTATAAATATGTATATAAGTGATCACCTTTCTAATTTCTGTGGCTAGCTAGATACTTCATATTAGATAATTCAATGTATCATAAATACTATATTAATAAGTGATGAAAATATTGACTTATTACCATGTATATGATAAATTATAAATTCATTAGTAAATATTTACTTGGATATATTACAAAGTTTTGAAATATATATGTAAAGGTATAGCAAATAAAAATAATAATTAGAAAAATTAGGTTTAAAATGGGTCAATAATTAAACAACTTTAAAAACCCAAAATCTACAACAGAATGATAAAGAAGTAAAGATTAAAAACAGGTGTATAAGAATCTGATGCTACTCTGATTTTTTAAAATTATCTGAAGGCCTATTATATTTCATATTAGGATTAACATGAACAAAAACACAAACATTCACTAATTATGTGTTAGATGGCATAGTATTTAAATAAGTAGTCCGGTGAAGCTATTAAGACCTTGCTAGGTCAATAGCAAAGTCAGATTGAAAAAAAAAACAATTGAATATTGATCTTGATTAAAGAGCGTTCCGCAAAATACAAATTAATTTAAATTATAGAGCTTGTAATGATAACTGTGACAATATTATATATAAATTGTTAAGACTTTGCTAGCTCAATAGTATAGTCAATTCGAGAATAAAATATATAATGTCTGAAAAGTTTTGTTTAAGCTGATATAAATAAAATAGTTATTAATATTGACAAATCTACTGTTCATGAAATTTTATATTTATATATAGGTACACAGAGACAAAACAGTTAAGTACATATTCATCCTGTTTCTCAACTGATTACAGTTTTTTTTTCATAGATATTACTTGAGTATTATCAAAGAGAAAATTAGAGACAGGATCCTCTATATCATCCCCCTTTCTCCATCCCTCATACCGATAACAATATCTATATTTTAATACATTGTGTTCAACATGTACCATGCATGGTACACATAAAACTTGATCTACAGGCCATGCACGAGCCATCATGTGACACAGAACATGTGAACAAAAGATAAAACTCCTTATTATGGTTGAATTGCGAGCACAGGGGGACCACTAGTCTACATACAAACAAACAGAGTCAAAACAGTTACTCATGTCTCCCTTCTGTTTGTAAACCCATCATTTTTTTGTTTACTAGATATTAATCAGCTTGGGTGCTATCAATAATTTTTTTGGAAGATATTTGTTTTTGTTTGCTTAATATTGAGACTTCAAATTTTTGTGAATTATCTTTGAATTACAACTACTAAATCCTCCCTACTTTGCATAAATAGGCTAATGCTGGCATATAGTTTGAAAATATGCATGTAAGAAGTAATCCCGGAACTATTAATTGGATTCTGAATATCTTTTCACTTAGAAGAAACACATCAGCCACAGTGTACTGTATATTATATATATATGTATATGTTATATCTTTATATATAATTTTTTTCTGTGCTTATGTATGTCATTGGACTCCTAAGCGGCTGCATCGAATTTGATGAAATTTTGTATGTGTGTTCCAGTGGTTCTGAGAATGGTTTGGATTCACAAATGGAGCCTCCAGGTGGCGCTGCGATTGAGTTTTAGGATTTTATTTATCAAGGCAGGACAATATGCGCTAGTATTATAGATACATGATGTATACATGATTTTAATGTTATTCCTCTTTAAATTATAATTAATATGTGCTAAGTAATGGACGATTGCTAATATTCTTAATACAAGTAGCAAATGGATATACAGATCCCATAAAGTTGAATGCATACTGTAACATATATCTAACAGAACATAATCAAACTGAAACATCTTAACTTAGTTTTTTTAATTTAAAAATACTTGGTTCTAACAGTATTTTATGAACTAGTTGATTTTTCAACCACACCTTATGGTTCGGTGAAGCTGTAAAGACCTTTCCAGGTCAACAACGTTTTCATTTCATAAAAAAAATCAACCCTACCCCAAAACAACACTTGTTAATAATGAGATATGAATGACTACTGCATTGTACAAGTTTGAAACTCTGCATCAATTTTACTATACTTTCACATAGAGTTACTTATAAATGTAACATATATTATGGGGACAATAAACATAACACATTCTTTGTATTAATTTTATTTACTACTTTACATAAATAATTGTATGCAAATTGAAAGAGATAAAGTAACTGATATGAGCAGAACAGAGTTTTATTTAATTTCTTTGTTAAAATTAAAAAAAGAAATTTAATTGATGTACTGCTTTTGTTTTCCATTATTAATAATATTTGTGTAATTTTATGTTGTATTAATATATAAACTATGAATTCACACCTGTACATACATATTTATCTCTTCTTATGTATCAGATAGTCATTCCTCTACTCGACTAACATCCAAAGACTTTTACGGGTTTGATTCTGATTAAACAGATTTACAAACACAAATCAAAGTATTATATTGGCTTTTCGAATATTTATACCGTTAATATTAACAATTACCCATGTTCATTATAAAATAGATAATATTCTAATGAACATTCCCTCATTTTATTAGTATATTGACAAAATAAATGCACCTTTTTTATATCATAGGAGAGAATCAAACAGGTTGGTCACCTTGGTAAGTGATTACGATTGTCAAATTATGTATAAGTATGACTTTTTTTAATTACAAACATTACTACCCCCACAATAATAGACTAAAAAAGGATGGATCAAAATCATCAAAATCAAGATTTATACAGAGAAAAACTGATATGCCCAATAAGGTGAAACTAAATTTTCACTTAACAAAGTACCTAGTTGCTGATTACCAGCTATACTATGCAAAAATCAAGTCACGTAAAAAAACAGTAAACATGCTGCAGGGCGATGACACTGATGCTCTGAAAACAAGCGAAATATGCCTTTTCATGAATGAAAGATCCATGCCATGCTGTGAGGATGAGTATATAATAGGTTTATATATGTATTAAGATAATTTACCGTAGTTTCTTCTTCTCCGATTTCCTTGTAGCACGAGTCGCTGCTGCCGCGTCTGCTTCCGACACACATGGTGTGTCGGATCAGGCCCGAGAGCAGCGAACAGAAGCCGCACTGTTGCATTTTACAAACAAGTTAACAAAACTAACATATCATTTCAGTCTCTCTCATAAAATGTTGAGTTCTTAGCATTGTGACTTTTTCTCGTGATATAGAAATTGTTTTTAACATTTTCAAAGGTATTAATAACTGTTATTAGTTTGTTTATTTATCTGACAGTGGTTTATAATTGGTGAATAATTTTTGTTAGATAAGTATATTAAAGTCGGAACACCGATGTAAACAAGTACAAATCGCGATAGCAGCCGAACAACTACACAATACGTGCGGTCGGCAACCGATTACGGAGGACAACCTACGGAATTGTGAAACATGAACTTGTATTATTGCTCATGTTGCTCATCACTACTCGACTCGTTCATTGTTCACTCAAGTATCTCATCAACAAAATAGTATACCTTTTTTTAAAAAAAAATCTGCATATGTCATGTGATTTTTAAACTTGTAATTTAATTCTAAATGAATATTAGTTAAGCAGTAGTGATACTAAATGTCATAAGCAATAGTTTCGCATACACTATTCTTATATTTTAAATTAAGACTTAGCAAACATGTATCACGTTTGTTAAAACATTAGAATGATATTAGACTAGTACGATTCATTCAACAGAATTATTTGTCTTACACAAATATTTAATTAGCTTATAATTTTGTAAGTAAAAAAAATGAAGTTATATACAGGTTAGAATGTTTACATTCTAGTTTATCAAATTGTTAACTTTGTCAGATATTTTTCTCCATAATATACGTTTTTGATATCTGCTAGTGCTTCTTTATAATTAATTTTATTAATTGAATTAATGTATCATTGTTATGGGATCATTTGCCCTTGTAGAGTATTTAATGAATAGAATCTGAATTATAACTAATTTTAAAGATGTACAACTATTTATATTGGAAGACATTACGACTTAAAGAGTTTTAAGATTAACGTCATAGGGCTGTCAATTTGACATTTTGATATTAGCAAATTATAAAACCACAGACAATAAAGAGAAATAATGACACAAAACACAAATAATGTCTGTTATGTAACATAAGCTATATACACCTATATAAAATCTATATTTTCAATAAAGATAAAAACGGTCGTCCTCCAGTAAAATTAACACTTCTTAAATATTATTATTAACACTTAATGTTTTTTTGTTCCGACAAGATTTTTGGTTGTTCTTTTGTCACATTGTATATACATACGTACTTATTATATTTATAATATTTTAAATATACAATGTATCCTTTGGAGCTTGGATTAGATAAATTATTGGTTTTGACAAAACAGTAAAGATAGGGGAAAAATTGTTTAATAAGGACAGTAATATTGAGTTTTCATTTAATCACACTGCCATTAATTACAGATATGTTCTTATATTTCATTACAGTTTACTTTTTATTATATTCAATGTAAAAGGATCATATATTTTGGAAAAAATTACATAAAACAATTCGAACATGCGATAGTCAGGAACAACTCATACCCATTATTCATTTAAAAGCATATGTTATGTAAAAAGAGATATCCTTTTTTTATTAACGCATGATGCGTTGACAATATCATAGTCTGATTATTTTTTATTATATCATCTTTGTATTTATATAACTACTATCAACTCTATCTTTATAGAAATGAAGTAGATTACATAATAAATTACGATTAAAAAACAATGGGTATAACAATATTATTTTACATATCAATTTTCATTTGTCAGTAGCTGTGTCCGCGACTTCCTCCGCGTGGAACTTAAGGAAAAAATACAGTATTTCGTTTACGATGTCTTAGATATTTTTTATACATTGTATATGTTTTTATAAAAAATGTTTTGTAAAAACAATTGTAAGTACGTCACGCATGCCACCTATAATACAATACTAACAGCATGCCTAAAGAGGCTTACCATCAGCAACATATTTTAAATTTTACCCCCCTATGTAATGTAATAGTAATATTAATACACCTTAATGCTCACTTATACTGTGTAAGGAACTAATGAAACAATAACTTAAAATTTTTAAGGGTGTAAGGGGTGTCGAGTAACATCTTAAGACTTGAGACACCCAAGCCAACCTCACCTGCACGTGGTGCACCCTGCTGATCAACGAACGAGGCAATGGCGATAGCGGGGTGGTAGGGTTTTACAGCCCGACTGGGTCGCAACCACCATGTATATGGCGAAAAAGCCCGTCATAGTGACTCGCTTCTGCGCGTCGCGTTTCGGGATCAGCCTGTGCATATCCAGTACCGGGTGACTTTCGTCATTATGGCCGGCATGACAGCGGCGAACAGCGATGGATAATAATCTGTCTCTCGGTGGTCGCCACTGTTTTTGGATTGTACTATGCTTACCATCAGGCATAGTGCACTCACTTTGTCGTGCTTCAATAAAAAAAAAAAAAAAAAAAAATATTATTATAAAGATTTACATTTGCATTATATTTAATATACATTGTCATTATAGTTAAGATTATGTGACTATACAAAAATATAAATGCTAGTCTGTTCCGCAAGTGTATTACGGAACTCTTTACGTACGTTTAGAGCTTAATTAGGAAGACCTATTCTATCTCCAAAGTTGCTGATAACTATAATGTCGAATTGTAAACAATAAGATAATCATTATTTCTCTAATTACAAAAAAAGAATGAGTTTGAATCTTGAAATCTTGCTAAATTTCATAAAGACAAAGTTACGGGTAACAACTAGTCTACAATAGAATAACCTTAATTACTTTCTATAAGGTTCACTCTCTACCTGTGAAAGTTTTGTAGAAAGCACTGTGGTCGAAACCACGGTTAACAGCTAGTATAAGCTAACATTGCTTAAATTTCTTTTTATAAGGTCATATATCTAGCAGTGAAAGTCTCAGAAGATCGATCTAACCGTATTGGAGATAGCACTGCGGCCGAAACCACGGTTAACAGCTAGTATAAACTAAATTGCATAAATTACTTTTTTATAAGGTTAGCCATCTGACAGTGAAAGTCTTTTAAAGATTTGTCTAACGGTTTTGGAGATATTACTTTGGGTCAAGCCACGGTTAACAGTTAGTTCACGGTGTCAGAGCTGGACGCGGCCGTGAGACGGCTCCGGGCCACGAATACTGCTCCAGGGCCCGACGGGATCCCAGGCCGCGCCTGGGTACTGGCAACGGAGGCACTGGGAGACAGGCTTCGTAGGCTGTTCAGCGCATGCCTGCAAACTGGGGAGGTTCCACCCCAGTGGAAGATAGGACGGGTTGTGCTCCTGAAAAAACAGGGTCGCGCCCTGGATTCGCCCTCGGCCTATCGGCCGATAGTACTTTTAGATGAGGCCGGAAAGTTATTCGAGCGTATTGTCGTGCGGCGTCTTACAGCTCATCTCGCCCGCACCAGACCCGATCTGGCCGAGGTACAGTTTGGCTTCCGAGATGGCCGGTCAACGATTGATGCGATTTTGCGCGTCAAGGCCCTCTCGGAAGAAGCAGTTTCTCAGGGGAGAGTGCTGGTAGCTGTGTCATTAGACATAGCTAACGCCTTTAACAGCCTCCCCTGGGAATGCATAATGGAAGCGTTGAGGTACCACCGGATACCTCAATACCTGGTCAGGCTGGTCCGGTCGTACTTGGGGGATAGGCGAGTCACATGCCTCGGGCAGGACGGGCGCACCTACCAGAGGGAGATGTCATGCGGTGTCCCACAGGGGTCGGTCCTTGGTCCACTCCTGTGGAACATCGGTTATGACTGGGTGCTGCGCGGTGCCCTTCTGCCCGGAGCCGCTGTGACTTGCTACGTCGACGATACGCTCGTCACGGCGCACGGCAAGACCTTGAGGGATGCCATCCGATTGGCGACCGCGAGCGTTGCACTGGTAGTGAGGAGGATACGCTCACTAGGGTTAGAGGTGGCCCTCAACAAATGCGAGGCTGTATGTTTTCATGGCCCGCGCAGGGCACCTCAACGTGGCATTTCACTTACGATTAGCGGGGTTCAAATACCGGTTGGTACAACCATGAAGTACTTAGGTTTAGTTCTAGACAGCCGGTGGAACTTTAAAGAGCATTTTTCTCAGCTGGGACCGAAAGTTAAAAAGACCGCTTCGGTATTAGCGAGTGTCCTGCCCAATATAGGTGGTGCTAGTGTCGGCCCCCGCTCCCTCTACCTCGGAGTGGTTAAGTCGATGACCCTGTATGGAGCCCCAGTGTGGCACGAAGCCCTGACAGCCACAAATTCTGCTGTCTTACGGAGGTCTTCAAAGAATTATGGCTGTCAGGGTCATTCGCGGTTACCGCACAATTTGTGAGGCGGCGTGCCTGCTGGCGAGCTCCCCACCGTGGGAACTAGTGGCGCATGTACATGCTGTCATGTACTGGTGGCGTGCAGACAGATCGCCCCGTGGTAAGGCCATTTCACCTCGGGAGGTAGAGGCACACAGAGCCCATCTGCAAAGAGTGCTCCTCGACACCTCGAGCGAGAGACTTACGAGGCCAACTGCTGGCCTTTCAACAATTGAGGCAATCCGTCCTCTTTTAACAGAGTGGGTAGAAAGGACCCACGGTGTGCTCACTTTCCGGCTGGTGCAGGTGCTTACCGGCCATGGTTGTTTTGGGAAGTACCTGCACCAGATAGCTGGGAGAGAGCCAACTGCCCGGTGTCATCACTGTAGTGGATGTGACGTAGAGATCTCCAGACATGTCTTGGAGGAATGTCCGGCGTGGACAGAGGAGCGCCGCGAGCTCGTCGCGGTTGTTGGTGATGACCTCTCTCTGCCGGCTGTGATTCGTTCCATGGTAGGTGGAGATAGGGCTTGGAACGCCGTCATCACCTTCTGTGAGAACGTTCTCTCACAGAAGGAAGACGAAGAGAGCGCGAGAGGGCTGCCGACGCTCCTGCTGTCCGTCGCGGGAGGACTGGCTGCAGAAGACGAAGGGGGAGGGGAGGCTACTACCATCAGAGGCCTCCCTAGTTAAACTCCAGGCGATAGATGCGGGGGTGTCTGTCGCCGCGTAAGGAGCTCCCGTGTAGGCGAAGCAAGGCTTGCCGCAGTCGCAGCTTCGAGAAGAAGAGGAAGAGGGAGGAATTTCTTGTCCTCTCTCGAGGTGTAGGCCCCCGTCTTAACATCTACGGGTGACCATAGCGTGCGACCAGAGTTTAGAAGGAGTACATGCTCGCCGTCAACCCTCGACTCTGGTCCAATTACGCGCACAAGCGGCCCAGGGGTTTTGGTCTCCCGACAGTGGGAGGGTATCCCAAGTAGGATTTCCACTGGATAAAAAAAAAAAGGTTAACAGTTAGTACAAACTAAAATTGCTTAAATATCTGCAAATGAAAGTTTCGTGAAGATTGGTCTAACCGCTTTGGATATAGTACTGCGGGCGAAGCCATGGTTAACAGCTAGTATAAATAAAAATAAACTAAATTACTTGTCATGATGTTCGCTATCTGTCGGTTAAAGTCTCGTGAAAATTGGTCAACCCGTTTTGGAGATTGCAGACGAAGCCGCAGTTAACAGCAAGTCTAATTTAGAATAGCCTAAGTAACCTACTGTAATTCAGCTATCCGCCAGTGAAAGTCCGTCAAAATCGGTTTAGCCGCTATTTTTGCTATCAGAAGCGTATATACTTTCATTACCAATCATTCATTTTTGATGATATTATATACAGACGCTTCATTTTTATTATATGTATAGCTGTTATAGATGAAGCTACAGTCGACAGCAATAATATAATAACAAATAATAAAAAAATAAGTATAACAGAAAATGTTAAGAAACAAATAAATAAATACAAACAAAGAAAAAAAAAGAATAATTGAATTGAAAACTACAATTAATATATTTATGAAAAAAACAAGATGGCAAATATAATTAAGGATATTGAAATAATATCTATTATACGTTGTTTAAATGGTCATGGACATAAAATGTGTTTGATTGCCCTTTTGAATTTAAATTATCGTCATTGTATAAGTATAAACGTGTCATTCATACGTACAATGGGACTGTAGTAAGAAGTATTATTCTTGTAAGTTTTAAGAATGAATGCTTTAGGAAATAAATAATAAAAATTGATGTTAAAATTTAAGGGCTCTAGCAAGGAGAAAGATGACATATAATTGTGCAGTAATTTGTGAAGTTGATATTTCCGCACTTGTAATCGTATAATATTATATTTATTTATTCTATCATTATATTCATAGACGTTTCGACCATGACCGTGTCAGTAACATAGAATTTTTGAAAAATTTATTTGAACTGCCTTCATATATTTAGAACTAGCAGGCCTGGCGGACGTTGGCCCACCTTCATAATAAAAAAACCTCGACAAATTATGTACGTTTAATTATAAGCCTTCCTCGTGAATCACTTTATCTACTGGTGAAAAGCACATGAAAATACGTTCAGTAATTTTTGAGTTTATCGCCAACAGACACAGACGCGGTGGGAGATTTTGTTTTATACTATGTAATGATGTATGGTGTAGCAGGGTGACCAATTAAAGATGCATAGTCACTTCGAACTAAACGATTAAATAGCAAGATAAGATTAATAGGGTATTTATAAGATAAGGTAGATCTAGTTATAATACCTAAAATTCTAAAAGCTCTACTAGTCATGTTAAGTCATGGTCTCTAAGTCATAATTTGTCATCAAATAAGAAGCTTGAATCTTTCACCATATATCTTCATGCCAATTGGTTATCAATTTCGTAAGGATAGGAAATTTTATTTCTCTTATTGTTAAACGAAATAACAAAACATTTGTCAACGTTAAGGTACATACAGTTATCAATACACCAACGGGATATAGTGTACAGATTGAATTGCAGCTACTCACCTACCCTTTTCTCGTTCTTATCTTGAGCTGTTATTTAAATTAAATTACTTTAGGGGTGTAAGGGGTGTCGCGTAACATCTTAAGACTTGAGACACCCAAGCCAACCTCACCTGCACGTGGTGCACCCTGCTGAATAACGGACGAGGCAATGGCGAAAGCGGGGTGGTAGGGTTTTACAGCCCGACTGGGTCGCAACCACCATGTATACGGCGAAAAAGCCCGTCATAGTGACTCGCTTCTGCGCGTCGCGTTTCGGGATCAGCCTGTGCATATCCAGTACCGGGTGACTTTCGTCATTATGGCCGGCATGACAGCGGCAACCGGCGATGGATAATCTGTCTCTCGGTGGTTGCCGATGTTTTTGGATTGTACTATGCTTAACATCAGGCGTAGTGCAGTCACTATGTCGTGATTCAATAAAAAAAAAAAAAAAAAAAAAAACTTTTGATAGAGTGACGATTTTAACGAAACAAATGTTACTCATGGATACCTATACTTTATGATTGTCTTCTTCATGAGGTTTTATTGTGAACACAGCACTTTAATGGTGGTGCGTGTCCAAACAAAGAGACAGACAAACATTTCTAAAAATACATTCCTGGTATATGTTAAGAAGAAGATATGAATACAAAAAATAATGTTATCATGCTACAACGAAATATTTTTTGAAGTACCTGATGGTACAACACATGTGAAGCGTAGGTAGATGATTTTATTTACAACTAGCTGACCCGTGCAACTTCGTCTGCACCACATCAGTTACACCGGTATTCATAAAATTAATAATGGTAAATTAAACACTGAATGATCTGGAATAATCAAGTTAATACATCAATTAAATTATATCAAAAAATAAAAAATATATTATATACACCCTCTCTCTCTCTCTCTATTTCTTTGCCACGACACCTAATCTACTGCACATAAACTTAATAATCATCAATAGATTTAATAATCAACTCAACCATTTATTTTATCAGAACGATTTCTACTTGCATTAAAACTTTTTCACACTTCATTGTATTGAAGAAAAATATAAATATGAAAAATAAGAGCATTGCATCGACGCGTTAACTTTCTTTTTTTTTCGAAATGACTATGTTATTTACCCAGCAAGGTCTTAACAGCTTCACCGGACTACTACGTTAACTGTCACTTACCTGTAACTATACGTTTAAGAGCTAACAAAGGTTTCGAGAGTTAATTTGAATAAGCCAGTTTTTTTATATATATTTTTATGTTCTTCCGAACAACGTGCGGGCTACTTGGTTGCCTGTAAACGTTTCGTTTATTTGTGCATATCGCGCCTTCAAAAACAAAAATATTCGTAATAAAAATAAATGTCTGGTTGTGATAAAGTCATGTTTTTAATAGCGTTTAAAAGTTACTGAAAAAATGTTCTTAAAATTATTTATTGATAATATTTTCACCTGAAAAGGGGCGATGTTCATTAAAAAAAACAACGATCACATCCGTTCAGTAGTTTTTGAGTTTATCGGGAACAGACAGACAGACCGACGTGGCAGAGGACTTCGTTTTATAAGATTTAGTAATAACCTTGCTAATAAGCAATTATGTACTTTTTCATTGGAATTTAATTGATAATATAATAATAGTTATCGACTTTATTGACTTTTCTATACACATTTTAAAGATATACAATTACATAGTAAATTATGTTGATATTACTCATAAAGTTTGGCCAGCATTAGCACGATAAACGCCGTAAATATATATCATATTTTTTTACATGTGGGTTACACTACTTCATATAAATGTATTATGGGTGTATAATGTATATGTTATGTTATACTAAACCTAAATATCAGTCTTTCGGAAGAAACACTTCAAACAATAGTGAAAAACCTTTATCAAAATTTGTTACGTACTTTAAAAGCAATTAGAGAAAACAGTCAAGCCCAAAAATTGTTTAATAGTTAGTTACTATTTATTGGTTGGCATTTAATTTATGTATATGTTTACAGTTTTTAATGTAAAGTATAAAGTGTTTGCAACAATCACATCCGTAAAATTTTCGTTTCTTCGCTATTATGAACGTATGTGTTTTATGTACCACTCTTATGGCTAAGTCATACAATACTGACATTGAATGTTTTAATATATGCATGATACATATTATAATTTGTAGGTAGTAGACCCACGCTGAAGCTATAACTGGTTTCAGCATAAATGGGTCGGCTCACCCTGTAGTATCACCTCCTCACAGAAAACCGACGTGAAGTAACAGTGCTTGCATTGTTGCGTTTCGTTCGGTCAGTGAGAGTGCCGAAGGACAACCTCCTCTCCCCTCTCACCTTCCTCTTCCTCTCCGACTTACTCTTTTTCCTCAAACACAGGCTGGCAACACCCCCGCGACTCCATTAATGTTGCAAGTGCCTATGGACGGCGGTGATCACTTAACATCAAGTGACCCGCCTGTTCGTTTGCCTCCTATGATGTAAAAAAAGAATATAAATGTAACGTGTCTATACTTTTTACATTTATCTAAAAAACTAATTGCAAGTGTCTAGGAACAATAAAATTTCAATCATTTTTAAAGGTGTCTGTGATATGTCTTTGTCTGATTGTTTGTTTAAACCACATCACTGCTAAAGTACTTCGATCATCATAAAACCTTTTCAAGAAAATCATAAAGGATATATTCGAGTAACATTTAGTCTTTGTTTCGAAAAAATCACTTTAGTCTATGAAAAGGCAATGAAATTATAATTAAAAAGCTGTTGAAAAGGCATAAACGCTTCTATAGCACCTTGTTAAAACTTGGCTAACTATTCCTTTTTCACCACCGATATTAAGAATACGCCATCTCACTTTCACATTTTATCTAAAATAGTGTGGCGTTACACTATTAATTTAAATATGTGTGCGTTATCGTGCTATTTGTTTTGTCAAAATATCAAGTACGTAACGTATTTACACCTTTTTACTTATGATATCATTGATCGAAAGTTATTGTAATTTTAATGACGACAGGACTTAAGTACGAGAGCGAAATTGATAGTTATATTCAGATGACTTTATAAATCACTGTCTTGTACATTCGATTCCAGATGGACGAAGTCGCGGGCACCGCTAGATATTAATATATTAAAATTAGCAGTAGTTTCAAAATAATAAAAAAGTAAAAGCTCGCGTACTGAAATTATAAATAAACCGAAATAAATAAATCGACAGTCACGACGCGTATAAATAGATATAGCCTGGACGTCGACTCGTGCCAAAAACTATAAAGACTTTGACCCAACCTAGTTTGTAGTAAAGGTCATTCATAGTAAATGAAATATAATTTCTATTATATTCCTCTTGTAAGATGAGTAGTTTTAGTCGTTATGCGGGAATAATGTAGGCACCTTTCCTTTTATCAAGTAATTGAAATATTTTGATAAAACCTGTGTTGGATTCAAATAGTTTTAATTATAACAGACGTGAAAAAAAACATGCTGACTATAACGGGAGGTGTAATCGTCATTGGAATAAAGACCAAATTACATTCTTTTATTTCTATCATGTATGTCCAATTTGAAAAGAACCATCTTCAAGTCTTGAGTAGACTTTCATAAAAGATCATGGATAACGTTCCTTGTTTACGCATATTAACACGTTGTTTTGTTCTTCATGTTGTTTTATCTTGTATTTTTTTTGATGGCTCATTCTAACACCAAAACCGACTTAAATATAAAAGTCTAGGAAGTAATGCGTAAAAAAAGGTGGCGAAATTTATCTTTATATTGTTTAACTAACTTTAAACTGTGTAACTTTTTTATAGCTTGAATGAAATGAAATGAGATCTAACTAAATCGATTTATCGTCTCCGAAACTATCTACATACTAAGATTCACAGAAATCGCTGATGGCGTTTCCGAGATCCTGAATATATCACAATATAAAAATATATAAGAATTGCTCGTTTAAATGTATTAGATACGTATTAAGTTTCACGGAAATCGATGACGCCGTTTCCGAAAACCTGAATATATAACAATATAAAAATATACAAGAATTACTCGTTTAAAAATATAGTTGTACTCGCAGCTCCGTACGCGTTTTTTTTAGATTGTATTAAAGAATTATAAGATTATAAGACTATGTACAATTATAGAAATGCTCTTTAAAAACAATTGTAAGTATGACACACACGCCACTTACAATAACATGTAATGTTTACATTAGATATATAAATACTAACATCGTGCCTAATGAGGTTTACCATCAGCAACATATTTTGAATTGTAACCCACTATATAACTTAACCTTAGTGCTTACTTACACTGTATAAGGAACTAATGAAACAATAACTTTAAATATTATTATAAAGATTTACATTTGCATTAAATTTAACATACATTTTGTTACTATACAAAAAATAAATGCTTGTCTGTTCCGCAAGAAATTGAATTATGGAACTCTTTACTTAATACGTTTATGGTCTAAGATCTTATTAGGAAGACCTGTTCTATCTTCAAAGTTACTAATAATTATAATGCTGAATTGTAAACAATAAGCTGATAATTATCTCTCTGACTAAAAATAGAGAATGAATTAAAATGTAGCTGAATTTCATACAGACAAATTCGCGTGTAACTGCTAGTCTAAAATAGAATAACCTCAAATACTTTTTATAAGGTCAGTCACTATCGGCCAGTAAAAGTCTCGTAAAGATCAGTCTAACCGTTTTGCAGATAGTACTGCGGGCGAAGCCATAGTCAATATCCAGTATAAGCTAAAATTACTTAAATAACTTTTAATAAGGTCACCTATCTGCCAGTGAAAGTCTGGTGAAGATCGGTTTAATCGTTTTGGAGTTACTACTACGGTTGAAGCCACGGTCAACAGCTAGTATAAACTAAAATTGAATTTCTTTTTATAAGGTCAGCTGTTTGCCAATGGAAGCTTCTCGATTATCGGTCTAACTGTTATGGAGATAGTACTACGGGCGAAGCCATGGTTAACAGGTAGTATATATAAATTAGAATACATTAAATTACTCGTTATGATATCTGCTATCTGTTGGTGAAAGTTTTGTGAAAAACGGTTCATCCGTTTTGGAGATAGTATTGCAGACGAAGCCGCGGTTAAAACTTATTCTAATTTAGAGTAGCTTATGTCACCCGCTGTAATTTCAGATATCTGCCAGTAAAATTCCTGTCAAAATCGGTATAGCCGTTTCGGAGATTACCCGGAACAAACAGACAGACAGATAGACCGACAAAAATTTTAAAAATTGCATTTTTGCTATCAGAAACGTGTATACTTTCATAACCGATCAGTCATTTTTTTTATTTTGATACTACACACCGACACTTCATTTTTATTATATGTATAGAAGATTACATATTTTATTTTGCCAATTTTGATGCTTTATGCTTCTAGTAGCTAGAAGACTCGAAATAAAAAACAAACAAACTAAAATATTTGTTTTAATACTAGCTCAAGTATTTTTTCAGTGTACTTATATCCCTGTTCATGGGATGTTTATGATTAAATTTGTTGGATTTTAAGATAATTCTTAATTAACAGTCCGAGGTTTCGACCGTCTCCATTTAGATTTAATTATCGTGCGGGAATAGGATGTTTTCAGGATCAAAGGCAACTCTATTACCTGTTCTGTACCCTTGGAAATGTGCATTAAAAAAATGATGATCGATTGAATATATTTTCAGAATCGGATCCACAATTTATGAAATTATTTCCAATGGATAAACAAATTGACCTGTTTTATATATATATATCATAATAATTTGTCACAGATTCAAAGTTATTCATCCTTTACTTGTATTAATAAAATAAAACGCAATGACATATAATACAAGACATTTATTTTAATCTTCACGATTACGCAACAAATAAAAAAAAATGCTTTAACTTTGATAAAGTACGAGTAAAATATGACTATTGGTGATTATAGTTAAGCTTGTTAAATACATTATACTTTCTATATAGTCGAATTTTATAGATACCAAATTGAAACATTGAAGAAATATGTATTTCGTGTAAGATTTAACTATTTTCGGAAAGGAAGAAATGTTTTATTTTCTCTAATACCCATCATATCTTTTTACCGGTGCCGTCAACGATAACGTATCCGGAATAATGAAATTTATAATTTTATTCGAAAATTCTTCGATACTCTAAGGTCCCATAAAAGTAAGACAACAAACGATTATTATCAAGAGTTATTGTGAACATCCTTCTTAAATTAAATCTCTAATATGACTCTCCACATAAAATAGTACGGTGCCGAAACGGTAATGGATAAAACTATAGACGACTCAACTCCGGCCACCGTTTTCAACTCGGTCAACTTAAATTGTCCTTTTCCTTTCACATACAGGATCCAAAACAGTAACAACACTAGGAAAATATAGCTTACCGTGTTCAATTACATGTTTACTGTGGACATTTCTAATTGTAGAAAGGTACATCAAATAATATCAACTTTTAAAATACATTATAAGCTGATATTAAAATAAATGTATTAACAAATTTTCAAATAAGTTTTTGTTAAAGTTGTTGCAGTTCTTTTAGTTTGTACATATAAATAAAAAAATGTTAAATATGTTACGGCGTGTACATTATTTGTAAAATGTGTTAAAGTGTGTTAAATTACTTTTTATTCTTATAATGATTGGTATATTAATTCATATATTTTATAAACATTTTTCCAATCTTAAATCGAAAATTTTATCTACAGATAAATATATTATAGAATATATAATAATATAATTATTTATTTTTGTGGATCTGCTCGGTGCTCGTTCTATATTTCACAATGGATGCATAGTATTGTCTCACATGAATAGTTTCATTGAATTAAATTTAATTTTCTTACGTACGAATATAATTATTTTAGTGTTAATAAAATGTTTACATCATCTTATATAAGTAGATTAAAAAATTAATAACAACGATAACATTTATAATAAATAATCCATTAATATCCACAAGTGATGCCGATACGATAGTTAGATATTGAATAAAATGTCAAATGCTCAAATTCTCATCAAATAACATATATACGCATCATTTATTTTATGAACATTTTATCGCTATTCATTAAAAATATAATCAGTTTTTTAATCAAAATGTACGTTGTGTCTGATTCTAAAAATACAAAAATGAAAATGGCAGATAACTGGCAGTAAAATTATTAAAAGCCATTACATTAAGTTACATATGCATATAATCTCAATTAATTTTACATAGTAACTCCTAAAAGAAAACGCGATAACTGAATATTTAAGTACTTTGGCAAAGCTGTTAAGACCTTCTTACTAAGTCAATAGCGTAGTTGATTCGAAAAAAAAAATTGAATAGTTTCAGCTTAGTGATTCCCATCTGATGGATTGAAAAATTCCCAATGATGATGATGTATGGTTCTACTATCGCTTAAACCGAACATAAGTAATCCGGCAATTAACACCAAGAATATCACTAACGCCATTTGTACATCTTTTTTATCCTCTGCCCTGCTGATGTAAGCCATGAAGGTGTTAAAAATGTTCCTTATTGTTCGACTTATAGAATTCTGACATACTCGCAAAAACTGAGTACCTGCTTCTACTATTGTTGGCTCAGGGGCCCGAACTGTTGAGGGCATCCGTCTTGGTGAAGGTCTTGACCGACCATCCTCAGAACTAGATTCATTGTGAGGAGTCGTTAACTTCCTTTTTATCTTTCGGGTCGGCGGTGGGGGAGTTTGATGTTGAGACTCATGAAATTCTGTAAACGGTCGCTCTCGGAATGATCTGGATGGATAGAAGGATGCAGGAGGTATTGTTATATCTTGAAGATAAGAGTATAATAATGGAGTCAGGTCTGGAGGTGGTGGTCTCTGAGGTGGTGTCGTACCTTCATCAACACTTGCCAGTGACGCGGGCGATAACGGCATCTGGGATACTTCTTTTTCGTTAGCCGATTTTGTTTCAGTTTGTTTTTCTGTCAATAAATCTGTCTGAGTCTCTTCTTCTCTGCTTATAGGTCTTTGAGGTTCTGCTTGAGGCGATGAAGGACTTGTTGATATTTCAGCAAACTTTTTGACAATCTCATCGATAACCGATTGCGAAAATTCAATACCGCTAACTGAAATATGACCAGACTTTGAATCTAATTCTGTGACTTGTAAAGTCATACCCTCAATATCTGAAACGAGAATTTTATTTGCTTGTAACTCTGAAACATTTAGTCTGCCTACATCTAAGTCTCTCACCTGGAGTCGTTGAGTCACTAAATTATCTAACTGCACGTCTCGGCTGGCGTCAATAACACGTTCGAGAGCTCGTTGTTCACTAAAAGGTGCTGTAGTTTTAGAATTTTGAATTGCACTTGTAACACCTCTCGATCGTGGCAACGGAGGAACATCCGGTATTTGACTCTCATCAACATTTATGTGTTGTACGGTCAAGGAAGCTTCAGTTAACATTTCTTCACGTTCATTTATTCTAGTAGGGCTTGAGACGCGTTTTTCAACTAATATTACTGTTGGTGAAGTACGTCCAATGTTAGGTTTAGATAATTCTGAAATTTTAGGATCAGATAGTTTAAATGATTTTTCTGATCTTGATGTAGGTCGCGAGAGACGAGAATTCTCCGTAATTTTTGTGTGACTTTTACTTAGTAGTGAATCGTCATCAACAATATCTCTTAAAGAACTAGACATAGATATATCTAGATTGTCATCAATACCAATCTCAAAGTCTACATCATCGGGTAAGGGATCAGTTTGAGTTGAAACTTCAATTTCTATAACATTATCTTCATTTTCTGTCCCAAACAGGGAATCTGCTTTTATATTTATCTCATCAGTTTCCAGCTCTTCGATGGTATTTCTTTTATTTTTCTTACGTCTAGATCCTCGGGGTGGTCTTGGCGGAGGAGGTAGCGGTCTATCCTTCATTTTGTTTACAACATTACCGGAATTTAAATTCTTATGAGCCTCAAACGATTCGTCTATTTCTACATACTGTGTAAGATCCCCACTAACCGAACGTTTTGTGAAAGTATCTAAAGTCGTTAAGCTAGTTGAAGATTTTTTTCTTGGTGGGCGATCAGGACTGTCTTTTTTGGCTCCTACGGTATAATACTTACGTTCAGAACTGTTACTTTTCCGACGTCTTGGCGGGGTATGGCTTATTGATCTTCTCATACCTTTACTAGGAAGGTACGAACTTTTATCCACGGTAGCATAACCTGGACTCTCTTGACGCATATCTCTTTCGGAATCAATACCATCCGTTAATGGTACATGTGTATCCAGAGTAAGAGAATCAGCACCATGAGATGTCCTGTCGTCATCACAGAGTGAAGTACCTCTTGAGCTTTTAGATCGATTACGTCGAGGTGGAAGTGGACTGTGTTCAGTAATAACGTTTTCAGCTTGAGGAATGATATATTCATGTTCTGTTCGATACACGATTATCTGAAATGTAATTTTCCTAATTTAAAATTATCTCTTTTGACTATAATGCATTGTCATAATTTACTGATGGTTCATATAGACATATTATTGAAAAAAAGAAAACAAAACACTATCACAGTTATAGATTTATTCATATAAAAATTTTAGTGCTCTACTGCTTTCTTTACTATTGTTTAGTTCTTCATACATAAAGACAAAATATACAACATATCATCGAGTTATAAGCACACTATCGATAAGATATATAAAAACATTATTATACTGATAAGGACGCAAAACGTAAGAACAGAAGATATTAGACTTCAATGAAACTATGACACCAAAATTGAAATAGTAGTCAAGTTTTTTAAGTATTACGACCTACCAATTAAATATTTATTTACCCGATGTTCATGATTTTAGGCTTTGACTTATAAAAGTGATTTTATTTTGACTGATTTTATTTAATTGCTTCGCATAAGAAGAAACACAAAAGTTTTCGATGAAATTCGGATTGTTTTATATTTAAAAATTTATATACATTATATTTTTGTATGTTCGATACCCTTAATAAGTCACACATGCGCGTTATTATTATTTTTTTCCTAGAGAGGATACTTTCACTCAGAACTTCATTTTCAGACTGTTATTAGAACTATTTACCCGCAGCGAAGGTAAATAACTCGAGGAAAATATAACATTTACTGTTCATTTTCCCTTCAAGTACTAATTGAGTATAAGAAAAATTATATTACATACTATAAATTTCCCGCTGTTACGAAGCATCAATACTGTACAAAGTTAATTAATACTGTTATCAGTAAAGGACGTGTTATAATCACGTCAAAGGAGTGAGTACTGAAACGTATCAAATTGCGATCAGCCCTCTGTCCGTTTCTTTTGCCAATTCCAAATGATACTTTTGCGAAAATAACAAGTTTAGAAAAAAAAAATCAATGCGCCTCGCATAGATAAAAAAAAGTATATTATATATATTTGTTTCAATTGATATATTCGTATATAGTTTTAAATGTATGCAGATGTATTGGGAATAAGTTTGTAATAAATGTTATGTTTTATTTTAAAATGTATGGCATAAAGTTTATGACTTGCATAAGTATGTACTATTATTATTTTTTGTAATTATAACTTACTAGCCGGCCCGGCGGACGTTGTCCCACCCTGACAAAAAAAAACCGTGACAAATTATATAACAAAATTTCATTATTGACTTTATCTACTCGTGAAACCTGCATAAAAAATCCGTTCAGTGCTTTTTGAGTTTATCGCGAACAGACAGATAGACGTTGCTTTGTTTTATACTATGTAAGTTTATACTATATAATGATAATGATAATGATAATTTAACCTTACTATATATGAGGTACCAGCAATCATTTTATATCAACTTAGATTGTTTTAAATCTTGTAACTTTTTGTATATGTTAGCTATAGTAACAAAAGTAAAAAGTTAGCTTAAACACATATAATTATAAAAAGGTTCATGGAGAT
The DNA here is from genome assembly GCA_014332785.1 of Antheraea mylitta. Taxonomy (NCBI): domain Eukaryota; kingdom Metazoa; phylum Arthropoda; class Insecta; order Lepidoptera; family Saturniidae; genus Antheraea; species Antheraea mylitta. The sequence continues at coordinate 10,477,711 of JACEII010000031.1, read as the reverse complement.
CGGTTCAGCAGATTTTGAGTTATAAGCACAATGACAGAGAGACGAAGAGATGTTGACTTTTGTAATATGTAAGGAAGTTATTATTTTAAGAACAACGAAAATGGTGACTGATTTAAATACTAACACATAATATCAAACAAACTAGTAAAACAACCAAGATGTTTGTTACATTCTCAATTTACATAAATCGGTAAATCTACCTGATAGTATACCTTAGTTAATATATAGTCTCATATGCAAATGTATAAAAACAATAAACTTTTCTAAATTTAGGATTTAGTAGTAAGTACCTAAATACAAAACCAAAATGATCTCTAAAGATCATAATTAAATCAATCATTTTTATTATTACATTATTACCACTTTTATACTCACATCCTCTATATGTTGATCTTCTGAATCCTCCCATAACTTTGTTGAAGAAACATCTTTGAAATCACTCAACGAAGAATGCGGAAAATCTTTTTTACCAAATTTCTTTTTTCTTTTTGGCGGCATCGGCAACGTCTGAGACTGTATAGGCAAATTTTCAGGGTATTGTATAACATCATCATTTGCATACTCATGAATAGAATGCAAATCAGTCGAAGGAGTAAACTCAAACTTGTTGTCCAAGTCGTTTGAGTCAAAGTCAGTAATATCGTTAATAATTTTCTCCTCCATTTGCTGCAAGTCTCCTGGTACACTAAGATCAACTTCACTAAATTGCATACTATTATGAACGCTATCGTCGATGTAAGTGGTCAGTTCAACTTCTTTTTTCTTACGCTTAGCACGTGAAGGTCTAACTGGTGGGAATGTATAATATCCATCATCTCTATCATTTAAATCCTCATTTGAATAATTTATTGGTTCATTATCTTCAAGTTCGGGTTCGGGGTGAATATCTGAATCTGGATTAATATCAATGGTATCTGTGTTACCGTTACCGCACCCAAAATTTTTCCCCATTAAAACAAGAATATTTTTTGGATTTTTAAATGCTTGTCGTGTTTCGTCATTCAAGTATTCTCTCACTTGAATATCTTCTCGAGAAATTCCTCTCGGTCGAACGAAAAATTCGTCGTTATTAATTTCGGTTATGACATGTGTGTATTCTTGTTCAGGCAGTGATAAATTAGGCTCGCCATTTTGATCATCAAAATTTGTTACCTCTTGATCATCTTCCATGTACTCAGTATTTAGTTTATCAAAATCATATGTAGTTTCAAAGTGCCTTGTGTTTCTTATTTCGTTTTCAATATCAACGTCTCCATTATCAGTTGTACCATATTCTCTAGGTTGTTCTGGACTATCGGGAATGTAAGGAGTAGGATCCTCTTTACATTTTTTAAATTGTTCGAAGGTAAATGTCGGGGGTGGTGTATCCTCCCTGTTTAAAGTTGGTGAGGATGAAGTTTTCTGGAGCTCGCTCTTCTTCTTTCTATTAAACAGTCTAGGATAAGTTTTCGCTTCAAAATCTACTTTAACAATATCTTTTAGATCTGACAAAGAGTTCGAAGTATCGGTTTTAATTTTATGTTCTTTTTTTCTTCTTAAATTGGGAAAATTTATTTTAGGTCTTTCTGGCATTTTAAATTTTGGAAATTCGGGAACGTTTAATTTTGGTCTCTCAGGAAAGGTAAATTTCTTAAATTTTGAACGATCAGGCAAACTAAACTTTCTTTTATCAGATAAGGTGAACTTTGGCCTTTCAGGTAGAGTAAATTTAGACTTTTCTGTCATTTTGGATTTAGGACGCTCTTGAGGGATAGTTTTAGGTCTCTCCGATTTCTCTGATTTACTTGTCTTAATATTCTGTAATTTTGTTTTGAGTTTTCCAGCTTGTATTTTTAATTTTCCAGTACTATCTTTAAAACGTTGATGTAAATTTTTGTCATTATTTTCAGAATTTTTAGAACGACTGTCACGTTTTAAAGGTAACTGCTCTAAAGCAGAAGAATCCACTTGACTCGTACTTACTTCACATTCCGTACGTGAAACTGTTGAAGGTGTATTTACGAAAAATCTATCTTCGATATCTTTTTGTAATGCTTCGGCATTTATTATCCCCTCGTTAATAGCAGCGAGGTCTCGCATGTTGTCTTTATCATCAGCCTGTTCCTCTTCGTCTGAAGTATGTTGTAAATATTTCCTTTCTAAAGACGTAGTACTAGATAATTCGTCATCAGTTTTGACCAGCATTGGCTTTTCATCCACACTTGGTGCGGTATAAATTATATTCGGCGGTGGTTTTTCGATGATTTCATATTCGTGATCACTGAAAACAATATTATTATATATTACGATTAACTGAATGTACATATTTTTTTAAATATTGCAAACGTCTTAAATACATGTTACGTAAACTCGCACAGACTGGTTAGGTAATAATTTCATCTGCTGATCATCGCTAATATACATTCGCAAAATGCAAGAATTATTATTCAGTATTTATAGTAATCTAAATATTGATCGCAAAATTGGAAATCGTCGCAAATTATTTTTAAGTTATATTTAAACTACAGAGTCGAGTCACAATTAGGCCAACGGCCGACGCTCGTTTTAGCCACAGCGGCCGCCGGGATGCGCAGATCTGTAATACATTTTGCAACTCGTAATATTGCTCATAAAATGTCAACAAAACTATCAAAGCCAGATGAACACAACTCACCTATCATAGGCAATTATATTACTTGCCCGCGACGTTGGTCTAGTACCGACTGGATTTACTCGCTCTGGTAATAACGAATCACATTGAAAGTACTGACAAGCACACCGAACGTCTGGCGTAAACTGTTGAACGCTACCCTCTCTAGTAGGACGTAAAGGCTTCTCTATAGGGGTCCCTCCTTCAGATGTCCATCGTCGAAGCGTACTCATCACTACGAATTAACGCACCCGGGTCATAGTTGCGCCATTTTCGTACACCGATGTTCATTTGTGTTGACGATCATTCATTAATAAATCAAAGTCAGAGTCAGTTAGTAAATGTACTAAGTGATCACATACGAGAAAGTAGCCGCGAGCACTGATCACAGATGACAGTTTTTAAAAGCTTACCCGATGTGCAGGAAGACCGTTCGAACGGTGCTATATTTAACAGACTATTGCGCGTTCGCTTTGCATATGTTGAAACGCGATGATTATGTCATTGGTATGTTTGATATATAACTAAAATGAGAAAAAAGTTTTTATAAATTTACCTGTTAGATTTAGACCATCGTTGGTCAACGAATTCGATGTTTTTCCGTTTTCCAATATCTAGTGGACTGGGACTCGGAGATGTTTCAATGGGAATTGTGGCAGGTTGAGTTGAATCGGCGTGAACTTCGGTGTCGTCATCTGTAATCTCTGTTATTGTAATATTTGGAGATTCGCGTTTGTGTTCACATTCTTCTAGTTGATTTTGAAAAATTTCATCCACATTCGGTTCATCCTGATCCACTTCATCGAATAAGAGAATGGCTTCTTTGTTTATATTGTCCGCTCTATGTAATTTTTCCATGATATGTTCGTTGGACTTTAAAAAAGCATTTTGTGCCACTAAACTTGGATCTTGAGATTCATTTGCTTTTTTCTCTGACAAGGTTTCGCTTATTATATTTGTGTCGATTTTATTTTCATTTCCACGACTCAAAGAATTTTGATTGTCATTTTCAGAAGGTAATGGATGTGATTTTTCATCATCTTGTTTAGATTCCGCGATATCTTCGTAAATGTGTTCTTTCTTTTTTCTCGGAGGTGGCGTGTCCATGCATATAGATTTACTCATTTCGTCAGAAGATCCTAATTTAATCGCACTAAACTTTTGCCTTCGCACAGCTCCAGGAGATGATTTTAATTGTCTTATTTCCTGAGTTTCTTCATTCTTCTTTCGCTTTGATAGAGGCGATTTTTCAATGTCACTTCTGTCCAATTTGTGCAATGTTTTGTCTGCTAGATGTTTTATTTTATTTACTAACGGGTGACAACATTTTGTCTTTTCCCTGGTTTCTGTAACTCCAATATATTGTTTATCAGGTACTCGGCGTTTTAATATACCTTTTGGTGAAACATTTATCTTAGGCAGCTCTATTGGTGATATTAGATGAACGCTTGCTTCACTTGCTGGTCGTCCAATTAAACCGATTTTAAGGGCTTCGTCGGCAGAAGCATCTTCTTCATCCAATGATACTTCTTTTGAAAAATTCGGTATATGTACCCCTTCATCTTCACCTTCTTCTCCATGTTTACGGCTACTACCCGGAGAAGAGTCAAGATTCAAAATCCTTTGAACGTCATTATTCACTGGTGAGTGAGTTCGAGATCTCGAGAACTCTCGTGACATACTTCTCCTAGGTGTTGTTTCCCTAATAATATCTTCAGCGGTAATTTCTCCTTGTAGTGGCGGCTTCAACAGGTGTGTCCAAGGGTATCCGCCAGCATCACGAGCTTTTCGCAGGTCTTCCCATTGGTACGTCCTTAATGCCGTAGATGGTAAATGTTTCTCTTTATCTGCTGACAATTCAGATTCCATATGTTTAAATACTGAGAATTTTTTACTAATCAATTTAGCATAACGTGTAATTTTGTTGAGACAAGTTCATGAAATTATTTATAACACGGGCCCACAAAACCATCACTTTATCACCGTGTAAACTAAGAACACAACATTTCGTTTTAAAGTGTGCATCTGTAACTGAAAACACGTTATGTTTGCGTGGGCCTGTGTGGAAATAGGTGTGAATAAGTTGTATATTATGAACACTGGGCGTCAGAAATATCTGGTTTAGCACCGCGATTACCTTGAGGCATTCGCTTCGCTTCGGTCCATCCCTGGTACTACGATAATAAACAATAAATAAAACGTTTTACTTTCTTTTTATCCTATAAGAAATCTATCAGTGATCGGTGCAAAAAATCACCGTTCAGCTGGCAAACACGTTTAGAACTGTGCAGGCGTGCTAAATATAAAGTACTGTGTGAATTTATTTTTAAGCATTTTACGTCATCAGTAAATCAAAAAACGGATTCAGTTTTTAAAAGATACATTTCGTAAGAAAATTTAAATAAAAGCCTCGAATAAACGACTATTATATTTGTTATGTTTTCAGAATTTATAAATTTTAAAATATACTTACAAAGCGTTTCTTGAAAGCGATCCAAATAGTGTGGTGCGATTGAGCATACTGAAATCGTGACTAGCGCGTTTATAGGATCAACAATATGTTGTAGTTTACACGTCTACCATGTGTGCATGTATAATAATTAGTGTATTTGTCACATTTGTGTAATGAATATTTACAATAAAACATTCCTATACTAATTTCTTACGCCAGTCCATAGTTTAAAGAACAATGCTAAAATGACCACAGCACACAGCAACATTAAATCACTAACATACATCGGTCGCGCTTGTTTAATGGCAGATCCATTTTCTTGTTATATATTCGTATAATTTAATTATAATACAATCGAAATTTTCAATTCAAATGATTATAATGATCCGCAGCTGTGGATGAAAATAATTAAATTATCACAGGACAGAAGGCCTTTTTTATTACTATTTATCTTATTTCAAACCTATCACCAAACATTTATTTCGGTAACCAGTCTTGAGAGCCATTTCCCCTTTAGGATTAACAAATTATCACCTTAGACAACATTATCATTTACGCTTTATTTAGCATTTATGCTAGAAATTGTAAATTATAGTTTTCATATTTACGGAATTCTGCTTTCATATCAGAACACTACAATTTTCTGTTAATTAACAAAAAGTCTAATATAAGAATATTTGTTATCTTCATTGTAGAATACGTTATATTTTCAAGACTACTTAATATTTAATTTTAACTATTATTATTGTATGGAATATAAAAGCCCATATATCATTTCAAGAGGTATATTTATTTAACCGGCAATATTTCAAAAATGTGCAATTTTGACTCACAACAGTTTATGTACCAAGTTCAATATTCAATTGAATCGATATATTAAATTTGCCCTATCCCTTTGACTGTACATAGACTTATATAATCAAAGTCTAATCCTTTTATTCAGAAGGTCACAATTTTTTTTATTATATATTTTGTATTTAGTATATCTTATGTACTTTCACGTGTAAAAACAACAAAAACAACTTTATTAGATATTAATAGATAGTCCAACAGTTTTTTGAAATTAATTTTAACAAAACAGATCTCTTGATTTATTTATTCTGTTAATATTTCAGAGCGTTCGTCTTAATCCCTTTGGACATGAAAAGAGAAAATAAAAAAATGGTTGTAAATAATTTCGAAAACTACAAAGTGTATACGTGTATCGCGAAACGCATATATCTCACTATTGTAAGTAATCTTTGAGAATGATATATATCAACTATATACACCCGCCTTACGCCTCCACCACTCATGTCTGCGGAGGCCTTCCCCGGCCTGCCGGGTGCTTCCCACACCCCGGCAGCACCCGCGGCCACCCCGCGTGTGCCACTCTCTGTGCCGCACGCCCCACAATTTTCATTTCATTTCATTTTTTAATGCTAGGAATCTCTCAACAAAGCGCGATCTAGTAGCTGCCTTCTTGCGCGATAAACAAACAGATATTTTTCTCGTACAGGAAACGTTATTAAAACCGAAAATGCGTAGCCCGCGAATCGCGAATTATAATATAATTCGAAATGACCGTACCACCCGCGGGGGTGGCACCCTAATCTATTTTAAACGCTCTCTATATTGTTTGCCAGTAGATTCACCCGCTCTATCCAATATGGAAGTGTCAGTGTGCAGACTAGGGATGACCGGACATCCGTCCGTCATAATAGTATCCGCGTATCTCTCGCCGAATAAAGAGTTATTAAAATCCGACTTAGAAGCGTTGTTCGAATTAGGAGACTCCGTCATTATAGCGGGGGACCTCAACAGCGTGAACGTTATCTGGAATAGTCCAACTACTTCTCGTAACGGGAAGATACTGGACAAACTAGGCAACGATCTAGCTTTTGACGTCATAGCCCCTCCGGAACCCACTCACTATCAAGATAACTGTCGTCCGATAGTGTTAGACGTAGCTTTTTTTAAAAATGTCACGCTTCGGTTACGACTCATACAAGTCGTACACGAACTTGACTCAGATCAACGTCCAGTAATATTACTGTTAGGATCGAGCTCGGATGCCAGCCCTCCGTCGGTCAGGGTGACCGATTAGGCGAAACTCGCGCGTTATTTCAAAGATAATCCGACGTCTCTAAGTTTAGACAAGATCCCAGACGTGTTGGTGTCGAAAGCCGACGCAGATCTGACTATCGATTCCCTGGTCGACTATCTTCAGACCCCTGTCAGGGAGACCTCGAAAGAGGTACAAGCGGTGAACGATCGCCGCTTTATACTTCCGGACGACGTAAGAAAGTTGATCACGGAAAAGAATGCCGCGACTCGAGCTCACGACATTTATCCGTCTGTAGAGAATCGCGATCGGTTACGATTATTACGAAAGAAGGTTAGGACTCGTATTTCTGAGATCCGGGTCGACAGAAGGGATAGGCTCCTGGAGGACATCCGGCCATCCCACCTGGCGTAATGGAAACTCGCGCGAACATTTAAGTCAGACGAGGCTATTCCGATGCCCCCTCTCGATAGAGGCCCCGGGTTGCCTCCCGCGTTCGATAGTATAGACAAGGCGGAGTGTCTCGCCGCGAGTTTAGAGAAACAATGTTCACCGAACACAGCAAACACTGACCCTATACATATTGGATCGATCGAGACGTCGGTAGAGTGCGCGCTCGCGTCCCCGCTGGCTGCGAAACTCGCGCGTTATTTCAAAGATAATCCGACGTCTCTAAGTTTAGATAAGATCCCAGAAGTGTTGGTGTCGAAAGCCGACGCAGATCTGACTATCGATTCCCTGGTCGACTATCTTCAGACCGCTGTCAGGGAGACCTCGAAAGAGGTACAAGCGGTGAACGATCGCCGCTTTATACTTCCGGACGACGTAAGAAAGTTGATCACGGAAAAGAATGCCGCGACTCGAGCTCACGACATTTATCCGTCTGTAGAGAATCGCGATCGGTTACGATTATTACGAAAGAAGGTTAGGACTCGTATTTCTGAGATCCGGGTCGACAGAAGGGATAGGCTCCTGGAGGACCTCCCCTCCCTGGGGAGAGGGTGGGTTATGTCCGACTCGCACGGACTAAAACCCCACGGTGTACGTCTTCCGCTGTTGTTGGGGCGGCACGAGATCTCTATAGACTTCATCGTGCCGCCCCAGCGGTGTGGCCCAGCGGCAGAAGTGCCACCGCCGGGCCTCGTCTTGTAAGGAGACAGCCGGGTACACACCGGCCGTCTCCTTCTCGTCTGCCGGACCTGTGCAATGGGAAGGTGGGGCCCCAGCCCCACCCGTTCCTAGATCCGGCTACGGTGGCGGGAGGAGGCGGTCAAACTGCCGCCTCCTCCTGCCTATCCTCCTTTGGCGGAGACGGCCGTTTCGCGGAACGTTCTCGCGGACCCTCTCCGCCGCCTCCTTCTGCGAGACGACTTCCTCGCAGAAGGAGGCAACTGCGTTCCAGACATCCTCGCTACCGAGCATGGCCGCGACCACGCTCGGTAGCGAGAGGTTCCCTCCTACCGCCGCAGCCAGAATGCGGCGCTGCTCCTCTCACGCAGCACACTCAGACAGTGTGTGCTGCGCGGTGTCCGGGTCAACGCCGCACTCGTGGTATACGGCGGTCGGCTCCCTGCGCGCTATTCGGTGCAGGTACCAACCGAAGCATCCGTGCCTGGTCAGCACCTGCACCAGACGGAACATCAGGGAGCCCCATCGACGGTTACACCATTCTAACAGGACCGGGCGGACTGCGTCGATAGTGTATCTACCGTACTGCGTGTCCGCCAGGTCCTGCTTCCACCTCTCCACCATTTGGGGGCTCTCTACCTTCCTTCTCTCCTCTATTTCCCTGGGAGCCGGAGGCTCCCCTGATCGCTTTTTGGCCGCCGTATATTCGTAAACGGCAGCCAGCACTTGCGCCTCCAGCTCCCAGGGAAGGGAGCCAGCCAGCACCATGGCCGCCGCTGCGGACACCGTTCGGTACCCTCTTATCGCCCTCAACGCCACGGTGCGCTGCGCATTTCGCATTGCGCGGATATTTGTGGTGCTGAGGGCGTCTACCCACAACGATGCCCCGTAGGAGGCTATGGCCTGGATGACCCCCATGTAGAGGCGACGGCAGGCGGCGCACCCGGCCCCCCCATGTTGGGGAGGAGTCGTCCGAGGGCCCCTGCCGCCCTGACTATCCGCGGTCCGAGCTCCTTAAAGTGGGGCTCGAACCGCCAGCGTCCGTCCAGGGTGAGGCCCATATGAAATATCATATGGGTCCCCACCCTGACACGGACGCCCTCCACACAGATGTGGGCCCCCGGAGGTGGCCCCCGCCGAGGCCCGTGAAACATAAGGGCCTCGGTCTTATTGAGGGCCACCTTGAGGCCCAACCTTCTAATGCACCCGACCACGAGAGTGACGGCCTCCGTGGTCAGGCGCAACAGATCGTTCATTTCCCCGCCCCGGGCTACGACTAGGGTGTCGTCCGCATAATATATGAGGCGCGCTCCAGAAGGGAGCGCGCCGCGGAGCACCCAGTCGTAGTCCATGTTCCACAGGAGCGGCCCTAACGCTGACCCCCGTGGAACACCTCGCACCGTATGGCGCCGGACCATTGGACCTCTAGCGTCCACGAAGGCGACCTCTCTTCCGTCGAGGTACGCCTCCAACAACTGCCGCAGATACGGGGGCACTCCGAAGAAGCGGAGTGCCTCCCGTATGACACTTTGCGGCAGGCTGTTGAAGGTGTTGGCGATGTCCAAGGACACCGCCAATAACTTATCGCCCTCAGAGGTCGCCTCCATGGAGACCCTCTTCAGTAGGGTCAGGGCGTCCAACGTGGAACGCCTCGACCGGAAGCCGAACTGCGCGTCCGACAGGTTCGGCCCCACTTCCTCTAGGTGCCGGACGACCCGAGAGGCAACGATCCTTTCGAGCGCCTTCCCGGTGTCATCCAGCAATACGAGGGGCCGGTACGCGGACGCGCAGTCACGAGGGCGGCCTTCCTTCGCCATTAGGCAAAGCCGCCCCATCTTCCAGGGCCTTGGGAACTGCCCGACCGCAAGACAGCGGTCAAACAGCGACCCGGGACCCCGTCAGGGCCGGGTGCCTTACGTCCGGCGGTGCGGAGGCGCTCAATCGCGCTCCCCATCTCCGCCTCCGTAACAGGGGGAGGGTCGATTGGCGCCTCCTCTACCGCTTGAGGAGGAGGCATGGGAGGAGGGAGGAGTTCCGGAGGGTCGGGGAACAATGCTCCCACGGAATTTCTTCCTGGCCATCCTATACGGGCGCCCCCACGGGTCCCTCTCCAGCTCTCGGAGCATCTCCTCCCATGCTTGCTCTTTCGCCCGGCTGATGGCGACCTGCAGTGTTTTCCTGCAGGTTCTGTAGTCGCCATACAGCCGGACCTCCTCCTCGGGGTCCCTGTTGGACCATTTCCGGCGGCTGCGCCCGTACAGCCGCCGGGCCGCGGAGCAGGCCGCACGAAGCTCGGCGATCTCGTGCGACCACCAATACACCGCCCTCCTCTTCGGACGGTGTACGCTCCGCGGCATCGACGCGTCGCAAACCTCCGTGAGAGCGTCACGGAGGCGGGCTGCGGACGCGTCGATATCTCCGTCCGGGGAGGACATGGCCCAAGCCTGGACGATGGCCGCCTCTTTTGCACGCTCCGAGTCGAGACGGCTCATCGTCCAACGGGGGAACTTCGCATCCGTGCGGGGGCGGGTTGCCGGCACATCGTGGGAGGTGTAGACCTCGAACCTAATGTATCGGTGGTCCGATAAGGTCTCCACCTCTTCCATCACCCTCCACCCCCGGACACGGTGTGCAGCCGACGGGGAAGCGAACGATACGTCCACTATCGATCCCCCGTCCTGTCGCACGCACGTGTAGGCGTTCCCCCTGTTGAGGAGGGACAACCCATGTTGGGCTGCCCACTCCTCAAGGGCCTCGCCACGCGGGCTCGTGGCCACCGCTCCCCACGCTCTGGATTTTGCGTTAAAATCGCTCAGTACGACGATGGGGAGCGGCTAAGTTAATTCATATTATCCGCGATTATCTCACTGATAGGACTTTCCGTTTTAAAGTGGATGGGGAACTATCCCCTCCCCACCTTATACGCTCAGGTGTGCCACAGGGCTCCATACTCGCGCCCTCACTATTCAACCTGTACATCAGCGATCTACCTCGGTCTCCGGGGGTCGAGGTAGGTTGTTATGCTGACGATACAGTTATTTACACTTCCAGCTGGCGGTCGGACTTTCTTAGGAAGCGCATCGAAAAGGCCGTTTGCATACTCGGTTAATGGTTTCGTCGATTGAGGATAGAAATTAATCCTGATAAGAGTGCCGCGATGCTTTTCGACCCTTTGCGACGTAGTAATAACCTTGGGCCCATCAGGCTATATGAAGCCGATATACCGTGGGCCGGCGAGGTCAATTATCTCGGTGTTACATTAGATAAACATTTAAAGTTCGAGTCACATATAGATAGAGTGCGAAACAAAGCCGCTATGGTCTTGGGTCGCCTCCATCCTTTGCTTTGTTATAAGAGTAAGATGTCCCTCAGACACAAGCTCACCTTGTATAAGACATGTATCCGTCCCGTGATGACATATAGCAGTCCCGTTTTTGCACATATATCGAAAGATAATATTCAAAAGTTACAGGTTCTCCAGAACCGCGTTCTACGTAAAGTTACCGGTGCCCCATGGTACGTTCGGAATAAGGATCTTCACAAGGATCTGGAGATGCCTCCTATCTGTGCGTACATTAAATCCCTTACTAGTAGTTACTTCGAAAAAGCCGCGAATCATCCCAGTCCGTTAGTGGTATCCGCTGCAAAATACGAAACCGTACCTAACGCTGCTCGCTACAAAAGACGCCTGCGATATATTTTTACCGATCCTTCCGATGAAATAACGGCAGCGAACGATCAGTACCCGCCTGTCTCTCCAAACAAAGCGTGTTCACGCCCACGCCCGCGTAACCACAAATCACGCCACCGTGGTCTTGGGGTAAATTTTGCTCCCGCACACCAGATTAGGCCCCCCTCGGCAGCGACTCAAGCCTAGGTCCGTTCCCTCGGTGTGGAGCCCTTGAGTGCGCTGCTCGCGCGATACAGTGACACAAAAATTTAGATCACTACTACAACACTACACGATTACCCCCACACACGTGCACGCTTACACGCTTACACATGGAAGTGAAAGGGTTTTATTTTTTTCCCTTATCGAACTGAAAAAACTCTAATTTTCCGATAAAAAAATATATGGAGGGGTTATTGAGGCGTGTATGCTTGGTACACATATGCGTCTCAACAACTCAAACATATATGTTAGCGAGGTTAGTTAAGTTAGGTCGCGAGTTTACATGTAACAGGCAACAGCCAAGCCGAGTTGTGTCGTGCACCCTTGAGCTTGTTGCCCAAACAAAATCGGCTGATTGCCTTAAGCGCTCGCCTTAGTAGTTCGGTGAAGCTGTTAAGACCTTGCTAGGTCAATAGCGTAGTCAAATCGAAAATAAAAAAATAACAACTATATACAACTAAACGCATTCAACTAGACATGTGGGCGCTTTCGCAAGATTGAAAAAAATGCACTTTTAATAAGAAACATTTAATATCAAAAATATATACTATTACTTATATTAACTTTAAAACTAAAAGGTAACTATTGTTCGGGGTATGAACTAATAGCACCGTAAGTGAACCTAAGAGATGTCACTACCGTTCGAAGTCTGAACCAAGAGTATCTAACCTAATCTACGACTTAAACTAAGAGATAGTGGATTCAACTCTGATTCAATGCACGAGGTGAGTCTCACTATGCCACGGTGGTGACGAGAGCCCAATTCTCCGTACTTGACGCCTCATGTCGCCTGATGCTGCAGGTGGCCGATGTGTCGCAATCGTTACAATTAAACTGTGAATTATGTCGCAGCAAACGTTTACCACACCGTAAACACCGGTACAAGTCGTGGTAAAAAAACTCAGCAACAAAAGTTCTAAAGAAACGTTATAAGCATACTAAATAAATAAACGTATTAACGAAAAAAAAACTTTACAAAGTAAATTTTATGCAATTTTGATTGAAATATCTAACTCCAGCAGTTCATAGTAAATTCTAGGAATTAAATTCATGCCACCATAAATATTTTGCTAACGGTTATGACACACATAGTTATATCATCATATACCTATATATACTCATATTATAAAGAGGTAAAGTTTGTGAGTTTGAGTTTGTCACGTTGTGATGTAGGAGGTAATCTCAGGAAGAACTGGTCCGATTTGAATTTCAATGTTATATAACTCATTTATCGAAGATAGTTATAAATATCATAACGCTAAGACCAATAGGAGCGGAGCACCAATGAATTCTTCATTAAAAATCGGGTTTTTTCCTCTTGAAAGCTTCCGCTGTGTATTAATTAGAGTTAGCCTAAAGTAACTATTCCACTCGAACGAAGTCGCGAGCAGAGGCTAGTCAACAATATTTGTGAACTTCGCTCGTAGCAGTTGTCTGAAAATATAAAATAACGTTTCATTTTTTACAGATATAATGACCACACACAATATATGACAAAATGATGTCATCGCTCGGTTTTTACTATGTTTCTAATTACTGAAAAAGATATAAATAGCGGTACGTTCTTTACCATACATAGATTTAGTATACGAAAGTATTGTCCTTTAACGTGAACATATGAATAGGTCGCCGTGTCGGGCTGAATGTGTTAATGAGTTACACCATTAACTAAGTAAGAATGAAATATTATAATTAAATTGGTATATGAAAAAATATTCCCGCAGTACAATGGTGGAATGAAATACACAATATATTTAGTGTAATATTTCTATATTATTCTGGAAGATTTTGATATATGAGGATGTATAAGTTATATATTGGAGGTGATTTTAATAGGCATGAGAAAATGGAGGTCATGAAAGTGTGCATCGGCATTGGAAACAGAGGGGGTCAAAACATCATTGAACCTGCAGTCGTACTGACATTAGTTGCAAAAGAAATGCAAGGTTATATTACACACATTAAATGTATAGAAGAAGAAAGAGTGTGTCATTTACTATTGGGGTTCTAATTAGTAGAGTCCCAGTTTTACACAGTTTATCCTCAGCGAATATATCCCACCATTTTTGTTCAAGACCAAAATAAAATGCAATAAGCTACAAACAAAAGAACAATAGCAAATTTTAAGTTTAATGCAATCTATAACGTTTACTACCAAAAAGGAATCTCTTCAAATAATCAAGTCAAATACATTTTATTTAATAGGTCTATATTTTTTAAATTAGTGATGTTCAGAAGATGACAGAGCCAGGAAAAATATATGTAATTATTATATTAATACATATAAATATGAGTTATAAAATGTTGGCAACTAAAGTTATAAGAATTATACGTTCCAAACAGCGGCATTTATTGTAGAATTATATAGTTAAATATAGGTACTTGTGTTTTGATATAAACAATATTAAAATTTATAACTAAGAAAAATTACATCTTGTTTTAAATATGACTGTAGAATATACTTAAGAATAGAAATAAGCCATTGATCTTTTATTAAATTTCTTGGAAATAGCAATTTTGCAAGATGCATATACATTTTATTTCAAAACAAACCTAACAAACAAACATAATTCGTATAATCTAGTAATGTAATATTACTTTCTTATAATTCTTACAATAATCGCTGTAACTCCATCTGTGAATAGCTGTGAAAAGTGTTTTATTTCTGTATTAATATTCCTATTTAAAATTGTCTAAAAACTAGTCTCTGCCCGCGACTTCGTTCGCGTGGAATAGTTACTTTGGGCTAACTAACACGTAGCGGAAGCTTTCAAGAGGAAAGAACCCCGATTTTGAAACATTCTTCATTGGTGCTCCGCTCCTATTGGCCTTAGCGTGATGATATATATATATATATATATATAGCCTATAACCTTCGATAAAGGAGCTATATAACATTGAAAGATTTTTTCAAATCGGACCAGTAGTTTCTGAGATTGCCCCCCTACAACGTCACAACGTCACAAACTCACAAACTTTACCTTTTTATAATATCAGTATAGAAGTATAGATAATGTATTTTTGATTCATTTATTTCACTTTATTGTGTATTGGCAATGTGTAACATTTAGTTATAATGAATATGTATTACGTGCAAAAATGAATCCTACACGTTACCAAGATAAATAGACGGATTTTCAAAAAGACATGTGAATGTATAATTCCGACTATTTCAGCCCTTTTTATTCAGATGTCTTTAATATACAAATTTTGTCTCTCTACTGATTTATTTGTATTTAACCACGAGTGTATATTAAAAATAATACCCTAAAATGGATTTCGGGTGGTTTAGAAATAAATAGTAGTGAAATACAATAAGTTTCCTCTTTTTATTTGTTTAAAAATACTATCCTTTAGAACTTCTAAGTGTAGCATCTAGTGTAACATATAGGCTTTATTTAATTAAAATTGGTTCACGGAAACAATTTAGAGATTTAGTTTAGCAATACTTCAAAAGATGGCGTTCATATCTAATTGTTAAAAGACGTTCATAGAAGTTAATTTTAGGGCTACGATCACCATAGTATAGCTTAGTACATTGGGTAAGAGATAGATGACGCTATTAGTTTTTTTTACGTGACTAAAATATTTTCAAAAGATAACGTCCAGGATAGTAGATTAAGTACCATAATCTTATACTTCGTATATAAAGTAATATTAACGTTACTTGATTAGAACATAAATTTCAAAAACTCATTTTCACTAATTTGAATATTAGTAACGCTTTAACTTGATTTTTATGTAATTTTGTATTGAGGAAAAGTATGTTGTTCTTCAGTTGATATGGTACAAAATTTATCAACAATATATTTACATTTAGAAAAAAATATTTCTAAATAGAATAAAATAGAAATGAGATTGTTAATGGAATGTTGTACATGGAAAATGGGTATACGTTATTTAATAATGGAAGCTTCTTCAATTGATCCGTTACAAACATTGATAGTGAAGATGTTAGATTTTGGAAAAGTATACAATAATTTAGAAATATTTTTTTTTTCGAAATGGAAACGCTATTGCCCTGGAAAGGTCTATACAGCTTCACCGAACTATTGAAGCGAGCGCTGAAAGCACTCAGCCGATTTGGAATGTTTGGGTGACTAATTCAAGAGTGCACTGTACACCTCGGCTTGGGCTGTCACCTGTTTTGTGCAAAAATCGCGACCTATCTAAGCTGACCTAAGCTAAGCTATCTAGATATACGTATATGAGTTATTGAAACATGCGTGCCTTAACAATTCCTATATATATTTTGTCTCCGATAAATTCCTCTAAACTATATACAATAGGATAGGATAAGGAAAAATAAGGGTAGAACTCCTTGTCGTTTATTTCTCTGAAAAAGAAAAACAGCGTGTAAGCGTGTCGGCGTGCACGTGTGTATAGCTGATGTGCGTGATTTTGTAGCAGTGATGTAAGCTTTTGTGTCATTGTATCGCGTAAGTAGCGTACTCAAGGGCTCCACGCATGCTTGGTACACATGCATGTTTCAATAACTCATATACGTATATAGCTTAGCTTAGGTTAGCTCAGATAGGTCGCGATTTTGCACAAAATAGGCGACAGCCCAAGCCGAGGTGTGCCGTGCACCCTTGAATTAGTCACCCAATCATCCCAAATAGGCTGAGTGCTTTCAGCGCTCGCTCAATAGTTCAGTGAAGCTGTAAAGACCTCTCCAGGTCAACAGCGTTTTCAGTTCGAGAAAAAAAAAATCACGAGTTACATCATTGCGTTTCATTCATTTTTCAAATTGATAGGTTGCCATAACGAACAACGGCATTAAGGGAAAGTAAATTCAATATAGTCTGTGACTGCTAGATTTTGAAATCCATATCATCTTTTCGAACTGTTCACAATAGACACAATGGGAGTGGTAAGTGGCACAAGGGTTGCCATAGTTATTGAACCTCGGCTTGGGCTCTTTCTGTGAGATGACTACGTTTGTAATTATTACATATTTATGTCTAACTAGAGTTATGTATTCCCATAATATTTTTTTATATGTTACTAATATTTATTGATTGAAAATTGAATTGTTTTAATTATAGATTAAAAAGTGGTAGAGATACGCAAAAGGTATAACTGGTTTCAGCATGAATGGGTCGACTCACCCGGGGTAGTACCATCCTCTGACAGAAAAGTGACGTGAAGTAACAGTGCTTGCATTGTTGCGTTTCGTTCGGTCAGTGAGAGCGTCGGAGACCTACTTCCCGCTTTCCCTTCCCTCCCTGCCTCTTTCCCCTTCTCAAATCCCCTTCCCAATCAACACAAACTGGCAACACAATTGCGACTCCTCTGGTGTTGCTGGTGTCTATGGACGGTGGTGATTACTTAACATCAAGTGACCCACCTGTTCGTTCGCCACCTATGACATAAAATAAGAGATACTCAGGTACTGAAATGCCGTCATTTTTCATAGCAGTTTTATCTTTTACTGTTATCGCTTTCATATATACATTTACCTAATCGACGAAGTTAAATATTTATCATACAATTTAACTGAATGGTAAATCTTTAGTTTTCTTTTATTTTATCACGAATATTATAATTGGCGCATTCATATCAGAAATGGCATACATCACGATCATGTTATTATTGGCATTTATTCCGACATGAAAAGTGGAATACACCTTATACTCATCTTTATGTTGTGGTCACACTATTAAGACTACGATAGATCCTTGAGACTGTACGACAGATCCTTGAGACTCTACGGTAGATCCTTGAAACTCTACGACAGATCCTTGAGACTCTATGGTAGATCCTTAAAACTGTACGACAGATCCTTGAGACTCTATGGTAGATCCTTGAAACTGTACGACAGATCCTTGAGACTCTATGGTAGATCCTTGAAACTCTACGACAGATCCTTGAGACTCTATGGTAGATCCTTGAGCTACTACGACAGATCTTCGAGACTCTACGAGAGATCTTTAAGATTCTATCACAGATCCAGGGTTCCAGGATATGGGAGTAAAAATTACGTTTTTATGAAAGTACTTTAAATCAGGTAAAGAAAAGGTAAATGAAAAATGCGACTAATTTAATTAATTAATATACTTTATTAATATACTTTATTAATAATAATATAATTGAAAATACATTTCATCGAATTTTTTTTAAAGACTATAAATATATTGAACGATTACTTTCTCATATTGTAAATATATTTGATTTTTTACCTTCATTTAATTTAATTTAGTTATTAAGGAGATTTCTGTTAATTACTATTAAATGATTTGTTACATGTTTAAATTAATAGATATATAATATATAGAACAATAATGACGATAACGTAAATTTCATCTAAATATTTACATCTGAAATTTAATTAATTACTATTAAATTATTTATAACATGTTTTAATTATCTATACAATAATGACGATAACGTACATTTCAGCTAAACATTGACATCTCAAATATTACTGTTAATTACTATTAAATTATTTGTAACATGTTTTAATTATCTATACAATAATGACGATAACGTAAATTTCATCTAAACATTTACATCTAGAATTTAATTAATTACTATTAAATTATTTATAACATGTTTTAATTATCTATACAATAATGACGATAACGTATATTTCAGCTAAACATTGACATCTCAAATATTACTGTTAATTACTATTAAATGATTTGTAACATGTTTTAATTATCTATACAATAATGACGATAACGTAAATTTCAGTTAAATACTTACATCTTAAATACTAATAATACTGAGAAAATATTATAGAACACCATTTTTAAATATTCAATATAATTATTGGAAAATATCATTTACACTTTGATTATTATAAATACATTGAAGGTATGAACATCACTCATAGATGACGTCCTCCTTATCATTTAAGCGACCAGTCATTTAAGACTTATTGATAATAAAAGCATTTACCTTAGAGAACAGATATAGCATTAAACTGCTTAATAAAAATATATACGTATAAACACTCAGAGATGTGAACGGTTCGACGATCCGAGTGAGACTGAATCCCGTTACTTTTTTTTTTCTCGAACTGACTACGCTATTGGCCTTTACAGCTTCACCGGACTACTAAGGCGAGCGCTTAAGGCACTCAGCCGAATGAATCCCGTTACGTTCTCGCTACGCCTTTTATAGGATTGCTTTGTATTAGAGGGTAGTAGTGTATTATATTTATATCAGTACAAATAATTTTTGACTATAGAACGAGTCTTTGCACCGACACAGCTATACTGACATGCGGTGCATGCTCTGCACCAGGTTTATTTATTTATTTTTCTGTACGTTCATCTTTCGCCATCTTGACAAGTAGTGCATGCTCTGCACCAACTCGACAACTCTTATAGTTAAATCTTAAGATTTTTCCGTTCTTTAAGAATATTTATCTGGTTTGGAAGAATGTTTAGTGTTTTTCTCAAGAGAAATATCATTGTAGCGAATTCTCCTTCTTCAGCGCATTTGTTTTTTCTAGAATATTTCTCTAGTTGACTTTTTGACTTTGACAGATGAGAGAACCGTTCTCGTAGATAGCCACGAGAACCGTTTTCGTCGACAGGCGAGAAAACTTTACATACCAGTTCTAATAAATTAGTGACCAATCATCAGTTTTCGTGAGAACTAAACTACATTTTTCCTATATGAGAAAACTGAATACCAGTTAGCGTAGATGAGAGAACTGAATACCAGTTCACGTAGATGAGAGGACTGAATACCAGCTCACGTAGATGAGAGAGTTGGACACCTCTTTTCATAAATAGAAAATTGAACACCAGTTCTCGTAGATGACGTAGATGAGAGAACTGGACACCAATTCTCATGGACAAACATGAAATAGTTGTTTTCGCATATAAACGACACAACTGTTTTCGAATACAAGCGAGAGAACTATTCTTGTAGACTGATACAAAAAAACTGTACATCAGTTCCCATAGAGATAATAGAATGTTCTTATAAATCTTATCTTATTTT
The DNA here is from genome assembly GCA_014332785.1 of Antheraea mylitta. NCBI lineage: Eukaryota > Metazoa > Arthropoda > Insecta > Lepidoptera > Saturniidae > Antheraea > Antheraea mylitta. The sequence goes on along the minus strand of JACEII010000031.1, from coordinate 10,457,607 downwards.
TATTTGAGAGATTAGTGTTTTCTGTTAGATTTTCAAGGATCTCTTAGACTCTTTCTGGTAGATTCTCGTAGATTCTCGTAGTCTCTCAGATTAATAGGTATTTACAGCTCCACCATTCCTGACGTGGTCAGTTCTTTGCAATATTGTTATTTCAATTATAATCGAACCATAGTATATTCGGATATAAGTTATGGAGAACATCTTATAGATCACTGTAGTATAGTTCAATGTTTTTCATGGAAGGGTCTGATAATCTAATAGGTAAATTTCGTAATCACACAGATATTTCAGAGAGATACATAGATGTCTCGTATGGTCTTATGAATCACTCCTATAGTCTCTTAAATCTCTTGTACACTCTCAGGGATTTCTCGTACAGTCACAGGGATCTCTCATACAGTCTCAGGGATCTCTTGTACACTCTTAGGGATCTCTCGTACAGTCTTAGGGATATCTCGTACATCAGGGACCTCTTGTACAGTCTCAGGGAACTCTCGTACAGTAGTACAGTCTCTGGGATCTTTCGTACAGTCTCAGGGATCTCTTGTACAGTCGCAGGGATCCCTGATACAGTCTCAGTGATTTCTCGTACAGTTTTAGGGATTTCTTGTACAGTCTCAGAGATCTCTTGTACAGTCGCAGGAATCTCTGGTATAGTCTCAGTAGTTTCTTGTACAGTTTCAGGGATTTCTTGTACAGTCACAGGAATCTCTGGTACAGTTTTTAAGATCTATTGTAGAGTTTTAAGGATCTGTCTCAGAGTCTCATTTCAATAGTGTGTCAGTACAAATACTTTTTGCCTATAGAACAAGTATTTGGGCCGACATATACTTAAGAAAAGAACCACTTATTTTATTAAAGATTATTTTGTTAAAATTTTAATTATTGAGCGATAATGTAATTGGAATCTAGTTTCTACTAATGACTAAACTTTTCAGTGTCTATCCATTGAAGATATTCATTTTTAGACGAATCTACTATAACACGCCATGTTTCAATGTCAAGGATAAAATATGAACAAATTTTAGCATAAATCTATATAAGAACATAAAATATGTAAAGTATCTGTAAATATATGAAGTGTATATTATTCTGTAAAGTCAGACGCTGGAACGCTTGCTGGTGGTTCTCGAAAGTACTCCCGAACCTGAAATAAATATTAATACACTTCAATTGTAAGTTCAATTCAATTCATAATACAAGATCATACATGTTTAGGTAAGTTGTGGCTACAACAACGGAGATCTTGATATTAAACTTGATATCATCTTGAATGCTGTCATCTATGTCATATAATATAATTATGTCATATAACAGTATATATTAGCCGGGAATATCTTTAACGGAACGTATATTAATAAAACTTATATAATTACGGAATACGTGAGTAATCCAGTAACCCAAGCCAAAAAATTCTGTACCTTGGCCGTCCAATAGTTATTAGAGCATTATTACGAGTAGAGTATGGTAGTCAATAGTATGAAGTCATTAGTAAAATACTATGTCTGATCAATATTATGGTTACAATAACAAAACAATACACACGTTTCTTTGGTTTCAGCTTAGAAGTACAAAACGGATCTTATAACAGATCTATAAGAAACACGCATTACTTTGGTTTGTACTTAAAAGTACAAAACGAATTCTAACTAATATTAGAAAACATAGATTTGTTACACTTTCCTACTTAAGTACTCAACATATCATGAAGTGCATACCTGTTATCAAGGGTATGAAAAATAACATTTCATAGAAGTAATGGATGCTGTCTGAGAAGGCTATGTTAAATCTACAATAACGCGAGCAAATCCGCCAGCAAATTCTAGTAAAAAACGTGAAATGTGATTTAGCTAAATGTATGTGTATTTAGAATTCAGATTTTTAACTACCTACTTAAGAAATAAAATTGACATAAATCTGATGCATAAATATTTTATTATTTGTTATTTCTATTGACTATGATTTTGAAAAACGAATAAGAGATATCTGTTAGGTACTAACTTTTTTATATATTAGAAATTACCTAATCAAAAAGTAAGAAAACTGTAAATCCAACATACCTTTAACTCATTAGCTAAGTTCATCAGAATGTTGATCAAATCTGGATGCTGTATCACTTCATCTGGTATGGAGGGTGATGCTCGTGGATATTGATTGTGGCCACGAAATGAACGATGAAGTCTCAGCGTCAAATCGCAGAACATGTACCGCAACGTAAGCACTCGTAGGTAATCATCACCCATGAATGGGCGGTAGGCGTTATCTGAAGGAATAAAAGTACTTCTCTTATAACTAATATTACTATAACATATGCATATATAAAGACCCCTCGGCAGCGGCTTAAGCCTAGGTCCGTTCCCTCGGCATGGAGTCCTTGAGTGCGCTGCTCGCGCGATACAGTGACACAAAATGTTACATCACTGCAACAACAGTATACATATCACCCCCACGCACGTGCACGGATACACGCTTACACATGAAAGTGGAAGGGTTTTGTTTCTTTCCCTTATCGAACTGAAATAGTTTGGAAAATTATCCGATACGAAATATATATAAGAGTTGTTAAGATATGTATGCTTGGTACACATATATACTCCAACAACTCATATATGTATGAATATTTAGCTTAGGTCAGCTCAGATAGATTGCGAATTGCACGTATCGGGTAGCAGCCCAGGCCGAAGTGTGCCGTGCACCCTTGAGCTAGTTGCCCAAATAAAATCAGCCGAGTGCCTCAAGCGCTCGTCTTAGTAGTCTTGTGAAGCTGTTAAAACCTTGCTGGGTCAATAGCGTAGTCAGTTCGAAAAA